>JAWNZC010000011.1:755000-820000 GCA_035771165.1 Paragorgia papillata | reverse complement strand
GTCGAACGTTGATCTCCAGACAAATCCTAACATTTTGTTGGCCTTAGCTGAAGTTGCCTGCACTTGCTGGTTCCATTTGAGGTCGCTGGCAACAATAATTCCCAGTTTTTTTTGACTTCCTGTACTTTTGTCTCAAGAAGCTTGTAGTGGATGGTAACATAAATTAGGAAAAGAAGAGGTCACAGGATTGATCCCTGAGGCACTCCAGACAAGACAGGAAGTTTATCAGAGCTCTCGCCAAGTACAGTAATCTCTGGTATCGCCCAGAAAGATAGTCTTCAAACCACCGCAGAAGGTTACCTCTTATACCAAATCGATGAAGTTTCATAAGCAGCAGACTGTGACTGACCTTGTCGTAAGCTTTGGCAAAATCGAGGTAAATAGCATCCACTTGGCATCTGTTGTCTAACATGTTGCCGATATCGTGCAGAACATGTAGCTAGTAGTTGAGATGTTGTCGACTTTCCCTTGAGAAACCCAAATTGAAGTTGGTGGTGTTGACTTGACACATGATCTATAAGCTTGCTAAAGATGCAGCGCTTCAAGCACTTTAGAAACCTGTGACAGGAGTGAGATTGGTCTGTAGTTGCTGGCCTCGCCAGCTTTGCTTCCTTTCGAAATCGGGGTGATGATGGATAGCTTCCACTCGGATGGTAATTTACCCACAGACAAGCTTTTGTTGAAAAGTGCACATAAAGATGGACAAATGCACAAAGCACAGTGTTTCAAAAGTTTTGCAGGAATCTTATCGGCTCCAGTGGCTTTGCTTTCATTAAGCGTTCTAAGAGTATCATAAACCTCAGCATCTGTTAGAGATATATCAGAAATCACAGATGAAGAGTTTTAACAGCGAGTGATTGAAAATAATAGGAGCTTTGTGTGATGGTAAATAGGAAATTATATATTTTGGAAACTTTATTTCGTTATTTAGTCACATTATAAAAGCGTTTCTTTAAACAATTAACATTTTAAAGAATTACAATCTTTTAAGAGCCACCAAATCATTGAAAGAATACAAACGAAATATTCTCATATATTGACAAGCAAAACGCCCAGGTCGAACAACTTTTACACATCTATGAAATGTTTTCAGGCATTTGGTTTAGTTATTAATTTTCTAGCTTGATGAGTTTTTTCTTTTGTCTCCTGCACGTGCACTCAGGATAAATATGCAAATATCAACCTTAGCAACATTAGTTAACAAGATGCTTGACGACGTTAATAAAATAGCCGGGTCAGCCATTTAACCCCTGACAGTTTATATTCTGGCAAACCCCTCTGAAGAAAGTGTTTCAATGTCTTTCGAACAGCTTACCGAACGGTTTCTTCATTCAAGGCATCATTTACTCTATCCAGCTAAGGTTAGGGGGAAGCTAGAATCATTTACACACTCTTCGCTTGCCAAACTAACAACAGGACTGTCTCCATCAGGTTGATTAACTGCGTTTTCTTCAAATACGATAACACTTTCGACTATGCTTTGATTTTTTGGACCAAGAAATAAATATTTTAAACTTATGAGACGACGCTGTACATTCTTCATGGTTACACCAACGCCTCGCCTAAACTTGCCCATGCATTAATACCTCTTCATACCCCTTATTATCCCCCAAAGCTCAAGATCACCCCCCTAAAATGAATTAAATATTCTACTTATATGGAAATCCGGTTATGTTTTAGCCATTAGTAACTTTAATGACTTTTCTCTTTTGTGTTCTGCACGTGCGAGAATCTTATAACATACTAAATCATAGCGACGAATTATTTAACCAAACTCTGTAATTTTTCAAAGTGCTTGGTCAACGATGCTGTCGAATAATGTTCTTCTAAGTTTACAATAACGATTCGCTACCATTCAAGGCGACTCTTTTTAACTTCATACGGTTCCTATACGTATAAACATCACAAAAGCGAACCATCTAATATAATATTAAAAGCGAACCAGATGTCTAATATAATATTCAAAAGCGAACCAAATATCTAATATAATATTCATATATAAGCTTTTCAATGCTATGTGCCAATACGTTTTTTCTGAGCTCACGGCTTTTCGGATTGATTCGTACGTATCTTAAGTTCAGCTTCTCAAAGTGATTCTTCATTCTATCTTCCTTCACTCATAAACAAGGGTTTAGCTAGCAATGATTTTAGGATGACTTCCTGTGGTTGACCATTTAGGTTCTAACCCTAATATAATATAATATAATATAATATAATATAATATAATATAATATAATATAATATAATATAATATAATATAATATAATATAATATAATATAATATAATATAATATAATATAATATAATATAATATAATATAATATAATATAATATAATATAATATAATATAATATAATATAATATTCATAGCTTATTCAGATAATATTCGAGTTAAGTTATCTCAGCAGATTCAGACATTTAGATTGCTCCAAACTCTCTATATTCCTCCAAACAAGGTTTCAGATAAAAAATATAAAGTGTCTCTGTCAATTTCTCTCTCGTTCCTTGTAAAAACGTCTATTTTGTTAAAGTTTACTGTACGCATGCTCTGTATGCTTACATGTCCCACAAGTGCTAACTGGCGTTAGAGTTAAGTGTATAAATGAAAAGGTAATTACTATTACTTATAAGGAGTATAAGTCGAATGCCTTTTGATAATGACGTAACTTCGGAAATCAGTCGGAGAGCTATCGGTTATGACGTATTACATGGGGGGTTGGATGAAAGCTAGAGTTGGGGGGGGGGGATAAATAATGAGATTAGGGTTAGGAGGTCCCAAAGGAGCCTGAGAAATAATGACGTGTGCATAAATAATGAGGTTAGGGTTTAGAGGTCCCAAAGGAGCCTGAGAATGAATAAATAATAAGTTGAATATTTGATGAGGCGGCATCCCTTTGGGGTCTGGATTACTACTTATATCAACATTCTACCAAATTGTTCTAATGCATTAGAATTTAAAATATTTGCAGATGATACAAATGTGTTTGTCTCGGCAAACGACTTAAAAACTCTCGAAACGCTTATGAATTCTGAACTTGGAAAAGTCAAGGAATAGTGCAATACAAATAAATTATCAATAAACCAATCTAAAACCAATTTTATGATAATTAAATCCCTAAGAAAAAAATATATGCAAATTGATGTTAAAATACAAAATGGAGATGGCTCTTACTATCCCTTGGAAAGAAAAGACCATATAAAATATTTAGGTGTCATGGTTGATGACTCAATATCATGGAAATACCACATTTCATACACATGCTCACGAATTTCTCGTGGCATATAGGTATTATATCTAAGTTAAGGCATTATTTATCTATAAAACAGCTCAAGCAAATCTATTACAATCTTATATACCCCTACATATCATATGCTATAATAGCTTGGGGTAGGTACCTATAAATCACAAAAAAACAAAAACAAAATCATTTTATAAGAATTATGTTTTTTGCTACTTCATTTGGGAAGAAAACGGAAAGTGCTCTTCCCTACTTACACATGTTAGAAATTCTAACTGTAAATAACGTTTACCGTTTGTATGCTTTGAAATTTACTCATTTATGGCATAAAGACCAACTGCCACACTTATTTGACAATTTTTTTCAATATGCTTGTCATGTTCATATAATTATAACACTATAGATACTCGGCTAAACATAATCTATATAAACCACGTGTGAGAACGAACACTGGCAAACAAAGGACTTCTTTTGCCGACTAATCGACCTTTGGCAAGAACTTCCAAGTTACTTAAAAGAATTAAATGTTTTTTCCTTCTCAAAAAAGATTAAACGTTATTTACTGTCGGAGCAATACCTGATATAAAATAGCAACTTATCTATAATTTAACTTCTTAATATCCCTAAATGCATGATTGTTAGTTACCGTTCTTAAGTAATACTTCTCGATTTCCTTCATATCTCTTTATGTTTGCAAATAAAAAAACGTGACTGATGGCTCGAAACTCGAAAACCTCACGGTTAACTTAGCCACCAGGCTTTAACATAAAATAATTTTTTTATTTAACTACTTTTCTTTTTTTTTTGTAAATAGTTACTTACCAATTTATTTAAGTGAAAGAGCATAATAAAGATTGTATTGTATTGTATTGTATTGTGTACCATATTATTTTTTTAATAACAGAATTGTGTATGTTAAACTGTGCTCTGAACGTAACAGTATGGATGATGCCGAGGTTCTACTCAAGTTACAGGAACTGACTAAAAAAGGTACACCGAATGGTTTTGGCTGCGTCAGTGACCAGCATGTGCTTTTACGATTGTTCAATGAGAGATTTTTTTAAATAATTGTTCATATTGTTGTGTTCAGTTAGAATATCCAGTAAATTAGACGTTTTTAGATTATATTGGATTAGATTAGAAGAAATAGTTCATCAGAGTTTGTTGTTTGTTTCTTTGATCACCAATTTGTTTGTTTAAAGTCCATTCACTTGATTATATTTAAAGGCGATCATGCGTTGATGGCCGAAAGTCCAACTTTTTTCCAAGCTTTTGGTCCAAGCATGGAACGTCTTCAAGAAGCACAACGATCTGGTTAGTTTAATACTTGTAGTTTTTCACCTAGAATCTTGAAACTCAATTATTTTAAAATGTAACACTAATAATTAACAATTATTGGACGAAGTTCAGCAAAATATCGTGATTTGTCAGTGGCAAGCAGATAACGGAATTCCAGGACACTGACAAATCACGATATTTTGTGAAAACCGAGTTCAATAATTGTTTTATTATTCGATTTGTTTTTCATTTGACATTGTTTACCTGTAATTATGTCCACTCATTTCTTGGCAGCTTGGCTGAACGAACTATTTACGTGTGCCGAAGTTGAGTGTGACGCGCATGAGCAAAATATTATTTGCTGCAAAACAACATTTCCCGCTAATACGCATGAGCAGACTTTTGTTTGTAGGCAGTTATTTGAAGGTGACGTAGCTGTCCCTCATCCAATTAAAAAGAAGATAAAAATAAATCGAATAATACTTAATTTTAATTTACTTTCTCAATTCTGTTCATTGAAACTTTTAAATGACAAAGTTTAAGATGAATAACATTGTTAAAATGCGTTATTGTGTTTATTTTATTAAGTAATTTGAATTCGAGTAGTTCGAGTAAAATTTGAGTCTGATTAGTTCGACTTCGAGTAATTCGATTTGTGCAATGTGAGTTCCAGTAATATGAGTTCAAGTAACTTGAATTCGCGACTCGCGAGTGATGTGATTTCAAGTAATTCAATATATACAAGTAATGTGAGTTTGAGTAATTCGATTCGAGTATTTCGAGTTTGAGTAATTTGGGTTTGAAATTCCAGTAATTTGAATTCGAACAATGTGATTGGATTTCTAATGAGAATACCGTGTAGTCCAGAGGCTGGAGGGGGAGTATTGTCACCCGAGCGGAGAATTTACGATACCAACTTTTTTTAGTGTAATTTGGGGTGTAGATTACGATTTTGCATGTTGATCAAATGTTTGAGAGGGCGTTTCCGAGAAACGGGGGGTGAAAAGGGGGGAGGGGGGTCTTTACCTTATCAGTTTTACCTTAAAGGACATTGGAAGTATAATTTAAGTTTGTCTCATTTGAAAGAACTCGTGAGATGGTATAGTAAGACTTTTTACAATTTTCCCTTATCTGTCTTAGTTTTCGAAATATTTTGGCCAAAATCAGCGTGCAGTCCGCCATTTTGTAGATCGTGAAATATATGACAAAGAGTGAGTAACTGTTTGTACGTACCTTATTGATCTGTTTACATCCTTTCAACCCATTTCAGCTCAAAAATACAGTAGATGAAGAACTGGATGAACACGTTTCGTGAATCTAAATGATTCAATGTCTATTGATGTGAATTTTCCCTTTTTTTTATATTTAATTTATTCATATCAATAGACATTGAATCATAAGCAAAATCGTAATCTACACCCCAAATTACCCTAAAAAAAGTTGGTATCGTAAATTTTCCGCTCCCTCCAGCCTCTGGACTAGTGGTCTCGCAAAACAAACTGTGATATCAATAATACGAAAGGTAAGACAAAGTCTTCAATATTTATGTTTGAAAAGTAGGGTGAGTTTGATTCCTAACGATCGAGCCCCTGTATATAGCTAAAACGTTTCTACAAATGCTTTAGACCCCGTTTCGATGTGTGCAACCTTTCAAACTATTTTGAAAGGCAATCGCGATTTGGCGAATTTAAAGTTTTCTTGTATGAAAATATTAGGCATATATTCACCATCTTGACGTTCAAATTTCGCGCGTCGACGCAATATGCATGTCTGTGATCTGCCCATCCATGGCCGATGGATCCGAGTAATTTGAGTTCGACTAATTCGATGCGCGAGTAATTCGAATTAGAGTAAGGGTATGTTGCCGGTTGCCAGTGCCCGCGCGGTTTCGCAATGCTTCATGGGAGCGCTGGAGGTAAACAAACGTGCAAAGCGAAGGCGGATAGTGAATAATTCGTTAGATTCATCGTTGTGGAATATATTTCAGTAAAATCTCATTAATATTTACGATTATCGCTGGAATTCCTATTGGTAGAAGAGAAGTGATTGTTCGTGGCGATGGTAACTGCTTCTACAGAGCTATGGCCCATGCGATAGACGAGAAGTCGGATAGAAATCACATGAAGGTTTGTGCGATAACACATTGGCGCACTTTCCAAACGTGTTCGAGCCGCTACTGTTCGCGTGTAACACAATAAAAGAGCACCTAGCGAAGAGTTGCAGGAACGGTACATCGGCAGAAACTGCTGATATTTACAGTTGTGCTACTGTACTTCGACGCAATATCGTTGTTTATTCGATGACCAGAGGAAAGTGGATGAAGTTCACCCCACGTGTTAAGATGGCTGCCAAAATCGCTAACAGCCGACCGTGTGATTGCCCTGTAACTTTAGTGTTGCATGATTCAAATCCTGCCACCAACCACTTCAATCTTCTTCCAGCCGAAGACGACTGTTTTTCAGCCCCCAAGCCAGAAAATGTTCGGGAAGATATAACGATCGACTTGGTCAATATAACCGAAGAGGCTTTTAAAAATCTAACCACTTCGATGTCATTCTTTTTCGAAATCAGAGGAAGCAAAAAAATCTACGCCTTCCACTAAAACATCAAAAGGTACTACAAGAAAACAGCCAAATGCAAAGTCAAAGAAGTCGCCACAAAAGCAGGCTACATGTAATAAATCCCTGGGTGTACAGAAAACGAAAGGCATGTCGTCAAAGAACTTGGAAGAACCCCTTTGTCCACCTGATAAACTGAACACACCAACATGTGTTTCCACCACTACGTCAGATGTGAACAGAAATAAAAAAACAGCACTTCGAAAGACATCCAAAGCAACAAGTCTATTTCATCCAAGCGTGTTCGGAAACAAAGCTATGTTGGAGAAGATACCATGAAGAATATACATGTTATTAAAAAGGATGAAACAAGAGGGCCCTCATGAAACAATGCAATGCAAGATGGATAAGAAATTGATAAAGAAATACCTGATTTTGAAAATATGAGAGTCAAAGAGTTGAAATACTACATTCAACAAATGGGTGTTCAAGTGTCAACATACAAGAAACCAGAGTTGGTAATTTTAGCCCAGTCTCTTCATGAGATGACTGCATCCATTGATCCAGACTACAAAGAGGATTGCGTAGAACATTGTTTGGATGAGTGTCTAACTTTACCAGCTGGCAAGAGAGTACCAGATCCTTTTACAATGTCAAACTTTTCATCTGACTTTTCATCACTGCCCAACTGTGGGCTGATGGATATTTTTAATCATTTAATTATGAGCAATGCAGAGTATGACAAGGGCATGCTTGCTTCATGGCGCAGTTTTGATGAATATACACTTTTCAAAAGTGGACATGTCAGGTCACTTCAACAAAAAATATATTTTTGACAATGATGACAGCAAGTTTCATGTTATTTTTGGACAGGTCATCCCAACCCAAAAGGAAAAGGCACAGGAAGGAGACAGGATGTACAAGTTGTGGTTTATCCTCAAACCCAATGGCTCCATTTATTCTGCATTTTGCAGATGCAAAGGTGGAGCTGACCAAGGATGTAGACATCTTGGAGCAGCTCTATTTGAGTTAGACGACTTCCTTTCCAGTGAAAGAAACGCTGTGACATCTCTGCCTGCTTACTGGAACCCCAAACCTATGCGTGAAACAAGACCTCTTCCATTTCTAGAGATGAAACGTTTTCTTTCTCTTGGACTGGACAGCAAGAGGAATATAACCAAATATGATGAGTCCTGGATTGACTCATTCGATCCAAGACCAACAAAGGAAAGAAATGACCTTCCATTTGACGATAAAGTCAATTTTGCGGTGAAACTAATGAATATTGACAAAGACTCTGGGATCCTTGATTACTTGCCTTTGAACAAGAATGCAAATGAACAAAATACAGGTACCACCTTACCTACAACTGAAGAGGACGATGTTTCCATCCTGACAATCTTATCAAAAGCAAAATTATTTGTACAGGAAAACCACATCAATGAAGATAGTATTCATCACCACTCCTCAGTTTTTGTGTAGCAGGACTTTCAACAACACCAGCTGAAAGAGAGCTTGTCAGTCAAGTGACAGTTGGCCAGCACACCAATGATTGCTGGCATGAAATTCGCCATTTATTGGTGACTAGCAAGAAGATGAAAAGCCTCTATACCTGACAAAAAACAAAAAACAGAAAAAAATCCAAATGAGGATGTTTGTAAAACAGTCAATAATTTTTTAACATAATTTTTTTTCTCACGAATGAGTGAGATATCCTTGTCAACATGAGTAAGAAATTTAAAGTCATATCTCTATTTATATTGTTTTGTTTAATATAGAGCAGTAAACTCTAGTGGATTTCATGATAATCGACACGTGTGAGATTATCACTTGTATTAGTGGCATCTATAAAACACTGACTATCATTAATGTAAAATGATTTAAGACAAGTCTGTATTCAATACACAGCACATGTTGGCTTTGTTAGCATCTACTTCACAGCATACAAGAACCTAAGTTTTTCAAAGTTAGCCTGAAAAGGTTCTTATATATTTGGTGTCTACTGAGAATTTAGCCTATTGAGTCATCCCAGAAAAGATCGATGTTCCCCCCCATGGAGGAAATTTCTACAGTCCAAAGGGAGAGAGGGTAAAATTAACTACCCAATGCAGATTAACTTAAATTATTGTAGGATGTCCGAAAACGAGGGGAGGTCCAATTTGCCATTTCCTTCGTGGGGGGAGTATGGCTATTTTTTTTGGAATGAGCCATTTAGCTTATTGAACAGGCTCTCATTTTCTTAAAGGGCATTGGCATTGAAAATGAAGTTTGTCTAATTTGAAAGAACTCATAAAATTGTAATAGAAGATCCTTTAGAACTTTTTCGTGTCTTTCTGCGTTTTCAAGATATTTCAATTTGTTTGATACGCAAATGAGATGGTCTCTGCCGTCAGGAGTGGGGTAAAATATTATCATTTGGGGCAAAATCACTTACATATCTAACATGAAATGTTCAGCGTCGCAAGGAGTTTTTATGTGCACAGTTTCAAATGATTTCGCTGAACAAACTTAGAGATATAACTGGTTTTGCTACATGTGAAAATATTTTACCCCACACCTGACGTCAGAGACCATCTCATTTACTTATCAAAGAAATTGAAATATCTTGAAAACGAAGAGAGATACGAAAAAGTTGTAAAGGATGTTCTATTACAATTTTATGAGTTCTTTCAAATTAGACAAATTTAATTTTTAGTGCTATTGCCGTTTAAGAAAAAAAAGTTGATTGCTGCTGGTCAAACAACTTTAGTCTATATATGCGAGTGTGGTATAACTGTTTTTGATAAGAGTGTACTGTACTGTACTCACTGAAACTATATAAAATCTATAATCAGTGTAGAGGCAATTATTTGTGTAAATTATTTCAAATTTTTATATACATGTACAGTATACTGGTACATGTTGTTAAATATTAAGCAAATATTGTCAGGTCACAAACTGTCAGGGAAAACTTTGCCCTTAGCGAGGGCATGATCTGTACATGCAAGATTAAGGGCAACGTTTTCCCTGTGCATAACCGTGCTGTAACTTTTTCTGATAGTTTAAGCCTTTTTTAGGACGAAATTAAGCCACAAGGTCTGTACTATCAATCATATTGACAACTTCAGTATATGATTATAATAAAATACCAAAGTGGTCATCATATTTCATAAAGTACCATGGCAACAAATTCCATGCATTACATGATGGGTAAATTTATATACATTACTTGATGGGCCGTTTATCAAGGTTTGACAATGCTGCACAAACAAACAATGCGATCTAATATCATTTCCAAAAGTAATGGGATAACACCTGATAAAATGCGGTTAAATGCAGTTCCTCCCAAGATGATAAAAGCCTGGGTTGTGCTCCTCTTTTTTCTCTCCTTGATGGCGGTGTATCCACGAAACCTTTCCAGTAGCGCAAACTTTTTTCTTTTTCTTTGTCCAAATCAAAGACTAAATCCAGTTTTGGTCTAGTGAGGCCAGTATATCTGAAACAGGTTTTTTGACATGTTGCTTGGTTAATAAACAGGCTTCTGCGAAGAGCTTTTTCATCATAATGATCTGTTCCATCATCAGGCCTAGGATTTGTGCTGGTGCTACTCTCTTTAGGTTCTTCTTTGATATTGTATTGGTGGCAATCGTTGTCATCAACGTCATCTGATGATCGTTGACTCGACTGTTTTTGTGAGGCTTGATGAACTTCATCGTTTCGTCGCCGTTTCTTTGGATTCGAAGGCAGTGCGATCTCTTTTCTTTGGGGAACCCCTTCGTTTCACTTTCTCTTTACTATACCCCTTCAAATAGAGAATTGGATTCGGGCATTTCTTTGAGCGATAACCAGCTTTAAAATTATTCGAGCACACTTTCGTACTTTGTGTGACGTTGAAGTCGCGACGATTGAGCAGTTTCTCCCATTTACTAACATCTTTTTGGAGAGTAAAATCGAAGTATTCCGACATGAGGACAAACAACTTGCTTTTCGGGGTATCTCCGATCGTTTGAACAACCAAAAACCGGACAATGATCACCACGAGCCATTTCTACACTCTACAATACTTCGAGTCTTTGTTTGTTTGTCCCCTAGCGATCCCTTGAAGCATTGCGAAACCGCGCGGGAACTGGCAACCGGCAACATACCCATTCGAGTTAGAGTAATGTGATTGGATTGGTTCGAGTAATTTGAGTTTCGAGTTTGAGTAATTCGAGTTTGAGTAATTCGAGTTCGAGTATTGTGAGATTGAGTAATCTGAATTCGAATAGTTTGAGTTCAAATAATTTGAATTCGAGTGATGTGCGGAATTTGAGTAGTTAAATTGCAAGTAATTTGATTCGAGAAATTGGATTCGTATAATTCGAGTTTTAAGTTGAAGATTAAGTGAAAGATAAACATGACACTTTCTGACTAGAGATATTAAAATTAATATTTGTGGGTTAACATCATGTGTTATTTAAAAAAATATATTTTTTTATTTTTTTTTTAATTTTTTGTTTTTAGAGAAATTGTGTTAAAATTACGAATTTCAGATAAATATATTTTTACTAAATCCTTAGTATAGCATTGTTTACAAATACTATTTGATGTCAATTATATAGATAATATACCTTTTAAAGAAGAAATAATACATGCTATGAAATCAAAAGCTCCAGAGTACACAGAAGATAAGAAGCAAAAAGATTGTGATTGGGGAATTATCTTTGAAAAACAAAGGGGATGTAAATTTGAAGTTCCAAAGGATGAAGATTTTAGTCCATTAGAAATGTATAAATTCCTAAGGAAAGAAAAAATTCCAAGTGAACTGGACGAAACTCAACTGCTAGCCATTCAAAACTTTTTGGAAAGGAGGGTTGCCTTAATTCAGGTGATGTCCTTGTTTGAGCGCTGCCCAGAAATCTTGGACATAAAGGTTGCTAAGACCCAATCCACACGTATACGTTTTCTAGCGTTTTCATATTGTTTCAGGTAATGAGACCATTGTTTTCTGCTCCCGAGAGGACTGAGAACAATATAAAAACGCTACGAAAACGCATACGTATGGACATGGCCTAAATCATGGCATTGAGGGTTATTAGTGATTGAATGTTCCGTGGTTTGTGGAATGCCCTCGCGGGCTTACCTCCCTCGGGACTTTTACAAACCCTCCCTCAGCTTTAGAGGACATAACCCATAATGTCATGCATTTGCTTTGTAATTACATGGTCCCCGAGAAAATAAACAAAACAATGGACACATGCACAAAGAAATTATTATCCCAAAGTTTTGCATGGAGGCTAGAGCAAGATTAAATATTGAGGATAAATTCAGCTTTGCAACAATCTTAACAAGGTTGTTCAGACCACAGTCAATAGGAGAGACTCTCTTCTGTTCTGTGTTTACATCACCCTTTGTTTAGCAGTATGCCACTCTTATAGCATCACCCTGATGATTATTACGAGAGGCGATTTTCCCCCATTAATAGTAACGAGGGACGTTTAGTCTAATTGTCCCTCATGAATACCAGGATTGATGACGGAAATACGACATTAATCGTCCCCTTGAAATGAAAGGATTTCGAGGTGAACATTCGTTTTCATAATCGTGCAAACTAAACTGAACGAATCATCGATCTGGACGATTAGTACTCAAGCCGAAGATCGGGTCCCGTTCTGTACGGAAAATTTTCCATCAGATTTTTTCCTTCTGAATTTTGTTCTTTTCGTTTTTCTTTTTTTTTTGTCTCTACAAATGACAGTTATTTAATTTTTTTTATTTCTGGGCGTTTAAAGGTACGCTGCTGTACAGATATTAGTAAAGTACTAAACGACCGTGGTTTTTCCTTAAAAAACAGGGACCTCCGGGTACTGGAAAATCTTTTCTGGGTACAAAGATTGTACGGCTAATGCTTTCCATGGGAATCCAGAAGCGTTATAATGGTCCAATTTTGGTAAGTATATATAGCAAATTTTAGTATGAAAAACCTTGACTCATATAGTACTGAACAATTTTTTTTCTTAATTTTTATCGGTCAGTGAATTGATTTTGTACGTATTATTCTAAAGCAGTTTTTACCTTTATTTTTTTAGTCAATTAAATAATTATTATATTTATGATCATCTATATTTTCTTCCTTACCTTTCTCCTTCTCTTTTTTCCCATCTGTTCTTCATTAGTTTCCCGGGAATCATCGTCATCATCATCATTATCATCATCAACATTATTACCATCATCATCATCACTACCATCATCAATCATAATCAATCATCAATTATCATTATCAATCATTATCAATCGTCGACTATTATCATCATCATCATCACCATTGGTCAATTATTATCATCATCATTGGTCAATTATCACAATCATTATCATTATCATCATCATCATTATTAGTATCATCTTCAAAAAGGCTTTAATAATTCATGAGGAAAATTCAAAAGAAATTAATGTTTAATCAGTGTCTTTATATGTGATAAACATACCTCCTGATTTACATAAACTTTAGCTTTGATTTTCTCGGTTTAGACAAGGTTATTTTTCAAACTTACTACGCCAATGAACTTACCAAGTGGTTCGTTTTTGAAGCCGTTCAATAAACTCGCATTTCGTGTTTTATCAGATATAAAAACACTCGGCTTCGCCTCGTGTCTTTATATCTGATAAAACACTCCTGCTCGTTTTTTAAACAGTACATCAATCATCATTAATCGTCAATTGTCATTATCATCATCAATCATTATCAATCGTCGATTATCATCATTATCATTATCATCATCATCAATCATCATCATCAATCATAAAACAGCGATTATCATCATTATAATAATCATAATAATAATAAAAATAATAATAATAATTATTATTATTATAATTATAATAATAATTTAATCACTTCCTATGAACCTCAGCATATCGCAGTAGCTACTGCCAAGTTTAAAAATACATAGTACATGTAGTTTGTTAGCCTATACTAAAAAACTATCTCATCATCATTTACAACTTCATGATTTAAAGCAGTAGATCAGACCAATAACAACTGTTTAACCCTATGTGTCCAAATATAGTTAGCCATTATTACATTTGAAATCGAGCACCAACTAAGCAATACTTTTAAGGTATCTTTCTCAATGTTCAATCTTCTCAAGTCCTTGTACACGCTGTGACGGATGCAGCCTAACGCACCAAAACATAATACCACTAGACTAACATTCCATTCACGAGATCTTAAGAAGTCACATAGCCGCTGATAATGGCGCATTTTAGAATCATACTCTACTTCAAAGTACAGATCGAAACACACGGTTACTTCAACCATAGTTAATAGAAACATGGTTTGGAAGCTCAACAAAAGTCATTGTTTTATGTTTTTGTTCAGTTTTATGGAAATTTGTGCACTTTCACGGTTACTGAACATATTGTGTTTTCTGTATAATGAAGCAACCATCCAATAGCAACGTTTGGGTTCAATCGCTCAACCGTACTGTTTAAATATTAATAAACCTAAAACAAAGGATTTGGCACCTTCATGTACCTTTCAACATGAATCGTAGCTTGATTGTTAACCGCTTTGAAGTTTGCCGGGTTTCCAAACCATGTTTATTTTCTATTAACTATGCTTCAACGATCACAATCTCACGAGCGACTGCATTCACAATGACAATGTCCGGTTTTCGAGCTGGAATTCCTATTAGTCCTTCACGAAGCTCGGGTAAGATCGATTCAAACAACTTGTTGGTAAAAGTCGGAGTCGCCGGTTGCTGGCAGAAATTTCACCAAGCAGTTTATTTACAATACGATCATGGCGTCTGTTATAAAAATTTCGGAACTCGTGACAACCATTGAAGAGGTGAGCAGTACTCTCTGTATGACGACGGCAGAAGGGGCATGTTGGATCGTTAGTTCTATTCCAGATATGTGTTGTAAAGTTTGTCGGCAACAAACTGAGTCTCGCCTTTACAGTAAATTTTACAAGATCATCACTGATCGACCATTTATACAAAACTGAATGCGATGCTTTCACTACGATGTTACCCATTCCATGGAAAGGTCCCTACAGACTCAACTGCTTTGCTTTCACAACATCACGTTTAACTGTAAGGTTGAAGAGAAACTTTGCAGCAAACATGTTTCGTCAACAAACTCTTCTCCAACCATTACTTTCGCCTTCCCATCACGATATATAACATTTACATCTAGTTTCCTTGCGTATCTTAACATGTCAGGCCAGTCAGACTGACATCCAAATGTGTTAGTACTGTTCAGATATCCATCCCCAGGGGCGGATCTAGAATTTTTGTCACCTTAGTCCAAACTATTTGGGTTCTAGGAGGAATGAGCGGGGTGGGGGGTTATGCTCCCCAGAAAATTTTTGGTCTGAAATGCTTTTTTGTCCAAATGGAAATTGTTTCATTTTTATATTTCATTTGAGAAACAATTTTACAATTTATATGCTACAGTAATTGAAATAGCAGATTTAATTATTTTAACCAAGAAATAAACAACAGATACAATACATCTACTACAAATATTTAATAAGTCTGATTCATGGCTTCAAATATTTTATATGTAACTGATAACCATACTTGTTTACAAGGAGGTAGGGTTACCCTAGCCACCACTGGGTTACTCTAGCACGCTGGTTACCCTACATGTAGCTCTCATACATTTCCTGTTTTTTTTGTTTGTTGTATTTACAAGGACACTAGGGTAACCCGGGTGCTAGGATAGCCCTATCACCGCACTAGGGTTACCCTAGTAGCTGGTAGGGTTATTAAACTCACCTACCCAGGACAACTTTTTACTTGTACCAGGCTTCTTGTCATTAGTGCTTGGTAACCACATCTAATGGAGTTGACCCAGGGGTAACCCTACCTTGAAAACCAAACAGGCCCTAACTATGGCCTCTCACATAAAATAACATGATTATGATTGCCAGACCTCGCTATCTATTTTATGAATTTATGAAGTAGTCTACATTATCCAATCTTGACAAAATCTTTTAGCTTGTATTTCAGTTCTTTGCTACTCTTTACTACAATGCTAGTGTCAAAAGCACATTAACATAAATATATAAGGTGATGGCATGTTTCAATTAAGTTTTCAAACCATTAACAAATACAAGAATTACAGTAGAAGGGAAAACCCCGAATGAATTTGAGCTACTTGCGCTACAAACACGTAGATATTAAAACTAGGAAAGAAAGGATAGCTAGAGATATATTAATAAATAAGATTCTAACAATAATAAAGGTCAGTCACCTTTCATTTGAAGACATGCCATGTGGTCTCAATCGTGGCGAAGGTTGTTATTTTCGTATTTAATATTTATAAATAACTAGAAAATAATTAAAGGAGAAAAATCTGCTTACTTGAGAGCAGCACGAGGTTTCTTCTTGTCATTGTTGGCGTATATTACCTCGTATATCTCAGTGCCAAAATTCCTTTGAAGCGTCTTGCCAATCTTGGTAAAATGCTTGGCTTTGCGCAAAGCATCCTTCGCTTGTTGACCCTCGAGTCGACGGTATTAAACTTCTCGTTTTATAAATCTCTCGCAACACAATCTCGTCGTTGTCCTTCAAAGCGAATACATCAATATCTATTACGTTTGTATTAGGCAAAGCCATGTTCGAAACGAAAGAATCCGCTTGTGCCTTGTAGTAAATATACGACGACCAGACTAGCGCAAGTTAGTCAGAATCGCCACTGATCAGTCCACAAATCAGTCGAGAACTACAAAGTAAAACGCCGCTAAACCAATCCGTGCTCTTTATAAAGAGCTATTGAAAAATTAAGCCAATCAGAAAGGGTGATACAAGGGTCTAAATCCGTCGAGAAAGACAAAGAAATCCAAACCAATCACAGATCGCTATAAAGGCTAATTTATAAATTCAACCAATCACAGCGGCTGATACAATGCGTCAAATGCGTCGAGAAAGAACAAAGTCAACCGCGCGACGCGGGTTAACATGCCGGTCGGCAGTCTCACCTAATCGATCATCTCGGCGATCTTGAGACAGAGGGAAGAACGATACGATAATTATTTTTTCTTGTGGATTTTTTTTACCTTAGTCGTATGACTTATTTGACTAACGCTAAATCCGCCCCTGATCCCTCTTTAGTCCATAGCCAAGAAAATTTATAGCATTATCAGTTAGTTCAACACCTCTCTTTCCCATATCAAGCTTGAAAGACTCTCTAGCAATATTTTGAAACTGTTCAACTTCATGATTAAGCATTTTAATAAGAAACGCCAATCTCGTTGTTCTATAGACATCTGAGACACGCTTAATACCAATGCCACCATATTCACGCGGGAGGAAGATAACGAGCTGCGTCGTTGATTTGTACAGTCCATACATGTCTCGTACTGTATCTGTAATTCGTTGATCCATTTCTAGGAGCTGCTGTTCTGATAACCGAGTGTTATAAAAATGGTGAAGAATTTTTGAAAGCGCCATGTTATTAAAGGCACTAGCTTTCAATGACAACGGCAAATCACATGCAGCTATTTTCTCAAGCATTCCGTAGTACCCATCGATAAATTCTATCACCTGCTCTTTATCCTCACCCGACAATGATAATGATTTTCCAAGATATTTATAATTATGTTCTCTGCCATAAACACCTAACCGTTGATCTTGTACTGTAATTACTGGTTTTCTATCACTTTTTCACTTGTACCAATTATTACCCGATCTTCTCGAATACTATACTGCACACTTGCTTGGTTTCACCTCTAATCCCGCTTGATTCATTACACTTTCACTGGAGTCAAACATATGTTGGATAACTAACGCTTCATATTGCACAACTGCTATATCATCAGCAAACGCTTGCACAGGTAATGGATTTACCCTTTGCTCATTAGCGATGCTCAAATCAACCAATGCAGTCGCAATCATTGGTCTACAGATCCTATCAATGACAAGGATGAAAAGTAGAGCGCTCAAAGGGTCCCCTGTCTTCGTCCCTCTGATGACGTAAAACAGTTTACTTAGATGGTAACCAGATAGTACTGAAAAGGACGAGTACTTATACATATCTTCGATCAGACAGCAATACATCAATGGTATGTCAAATAACTGCAGTGTCTCGAAAATAAAATCATGATCCACGCTACCAAAAGCATCAGCAAAATCAATGAATACAGCACTCATTTTCGTACTCAAATGACGGAAATCATCAATCTCTGTCTTGAGAGTGAAAATGAGATCTTGTCTATCACGTTTACTTAAGAGTGCACGTTGCCAGTATGCCAATTTTTGCGAAATGAATGGTAGAATCCGTCCACACATTGCTTTCGAGAAGATTTTGTATAATGTAGGAAGCAGGGAAATGTCACGAAGTGTTGACTGGTCGTGTTTGACGAGGCCCACGTTAATAACTTTTACTAAAACATCGTAGGCAATCACTTTCAAATCTTCATAACTTACCCCATCCATACCACAGCTCTTACCATTAGGACACGCATTTACAATTTTCTCGATTTCCTCGTTTGTAAACAGTTTGTCATTCGTAACAGAGTCCTGTGCTTGTTTTCGGTCAAAGTAGCGCTCGTTATCCGGTCGAAATGAATCCACAATTGAATATTTATTTGATGCATTGTAATAAGCTTCAGTGCGCTCAGTTGATATTTCTACATTTACATTTATTGGCCATTTACCATTATTCCTAATGATGGAGATCGCTTTCTTTCGACGGGCCAACCAAAGTTCAACCAACTTCTGTTTAGTAACTTGATCGTTGTCATTACTTCTCACTCTTCTAAAGCCAAAAAAAGGGGAGATTGTATTTCTGATATAATCTAATTGTCGTTTTATGTACTGAAGAAAATGGTCAGCATCGCTTGATGTATAATCGTCATCCCTTGGGAAACATTTCAAAAGTCGAATTGCAAATTTTTGAAACTGCACACTCCACCACCTAACAGATGACCGTTTGAGAAGGAAAACGTTGTCTTTGTAGAATATTCCATGTAATATTTTATACACTCGATACCAATGTTCTATATTACCCGCACACACAAAGTTCCCATGGTTGATGCGTCTTGATGCTATCTGTGGTCTAAACTGACATTCTTTCTCTTCAAACTCTCGCCAGTTATCGTCGTTATTAACAATAAAAAATTTTCCAAATTCATAATCAAAATGTGAGTCTAACTTTCTTCCAACGTAATAAATCTTTCCACCAGCAATCGCAGTTTTAAAAGCACCTTTCAATCTTCTTAGCATTCCATTAAGAATAAGCTTTGCGAGGAGAATAATCTGTTCAAGTCAGTCATACCAAAACCAGAGCTGTTGAACGCCTTGAAACAAGCACAATCAGTATTGATCTGGTCTTCCCTCAGCAAGAATTCACACAGTTTTATTTCTTGACAAATGATGATTGATAATGATAGTAAGGCCAACAGCATTTACGACGGCAGTTACGACGGATTATTACCAATTACCAAAACAACTTTTAGCAGCACCGTTAGGTGCGACTGTCCGCCATAATAATAATAATAATAATAATAATAATAATAATAATAATAATAATAATAATAATAATAATAATAATAATAATAATAATGGAACTTTATTAATGATTTTTTTCTAAACAAACAATTGTAAATCTCACTCATCGAGGTAATTTACAATCGACTATACTTGAATCACAACTAAGCTACTTAAAAAACTTAAAAGTTCAGTAAGTCAGGATTCGTCCATTCCTTATTTCTGCAGCAAAAAATATAATAGGTTGTTCTGATGGCAATAGATATCATTTTTCTGACACAATAATTTTGATGCTGCACATCAACTCCTACATCGTTTAACATTGCTATAAAGGAGGTACATTCTTTTGCGAAAACACCGAGTGAACTAATCGAGAGATTGACAAATTTAACAGTGCTAAAGTGTTCACTTTGTTGTCTAACTATTTCTTCATATTTGGCTTTTTTGCGCTCTACGTTGTTTTGAAGGTTGGATTCAAATCCCACGGTAAGTTCGACTATATATAGACATCCCTTTGAAGTAGATAGGAGTAAATCTGGACGATATTTGTCACCAGTTATTATTGAGGGGCTTTTGAATTCAGGAAGATCAACAAAAAGGTTGGAGCAATTGGCAGTTTGTAGGGTCTTGGCAAGAAAGTTGAGAATAGAGTCGTGTCTCCACGTAAAACGTTCAAGGTATGATTGACATCCGGCAACCACGTGTAGGAGAGTTTCTGGGCGTAAGCAAAAGGAACAGTCAGAACTTGATGATATACCCCATCTGGAAAGGTTTTTGCGGGTAGGAAGAGAGTTATTGATATAACGCATAGTAAAATTATAGATGTTTTTTGGTAGTTTAGATTGAGAAGCAGACCAGAATTTGTTTAGCTTTGGTAAGGAGAATTTCGTAACATTCGAGAAAAATGAGCCTTGACAGGTCAAATGGTTTTGAAGTTTATCCTCTTGTCCAGAACGGAAATCTTTGATAACTTCCTTGGTAGAGTTGTAAATATCATACTGAATGTTAGTGCTGTTATTAGTTGATTTCCAAAGCTCTTTTATTGATTCATTGGGAGATGTTTTTAAGGCATTTCGAAGAACTGTTTGACACTGAGTGAATTTGATAGATGGTGGGAAAATACTTAGACCAAATTTGTTACGGGTTAGAAAGATGTTACTCAATGTTCCAGATACTGGTATTTCCAGCCATTTACGGATGTATTTGTTTACAACGGAATCAATATTTTCAGGGACCCAAGTTTTGGACAAGGTAGCAACAGTAAAATGCCAGGATATTTTAGATAAGACGTAGCGACTGTAAAGAAGAAGTTTATTTTTTGGATGTAGTGGTTTAAGGTCAATATCAGACATCAGTTCTGTGATGAGGGAGGTCAGCTCAGACTTGTGTTCTTGGTTGGACATATCAAAATCAAAGTATCTTCCTAAATATCGGAAAGATTCTCCAATTTTAGTAGTTGGGATTAGGTCACTGTTAATTAAGAGTTTAGGTAAATATTGGACTGATTTTGTTAAAGCTAATATAATAATAATAATAATAATAATAATAATAATAATTATTATTGTTATTATTACAATACAATACAATACAATAATTTATTTATACACATAACGCCTAGGAGTTACAAACTCGTTAAAACGCGCACGTGTTATAAATATCAAATATTAAGATTACCTATAAAATTATACAGGAAATAATGTTCTAGACTAGAATAGGAATTAGTTAACAATGTAAAATATTAGTTATTGTACAAAAACGGGGTTAGTTCTACATCATTGAGCATTTTTCTAAAAGTGTTTGTATTTGGTGCTGCTCGAATTTCAACCGGCAGATTATTCCAAAGGTGACTGGTAATATAAGAAAAATAATTTTTTAACCACTTTGAATTAAAGCGACATTGTTCCAGTTTTGTACCAGAGCCACGCAAATTATATGGAGATATTCGTAATTTGAAAAAGTTCTGAAAATACGATGGACCTTGTTCTATCTTACATTTAAAAAATAAAATTAGTGATTGAAAATATCTACGTTGTTGAAGTGTTCTTAAATTTACTGAATGAAGGGCCTTTTCGTAAGTAAAAGATTTAGGTAGCCCCAAGATTGTTCTAATAATATAGAAATTGGCCTCCTCTAGTTTGTTTGATTGTGTCTTTGCGATGCCAACTAGAACTGGACCGCAGTACTCTAAATGTGGAAGGACAAATGCTTTATATAATCGTGTCATTACATCGGGCGGAACAAATCGTTTAATTCTACGAAGCGCTCCAGTTTTTGCATACGCCTTTTTCAGCTGTTCCTTGATATGATCCTTAAACGTAAGCATAGGATCAATGGTTAGACCAAGGATTTTCAGTGAATCCCTCATCTCAATTGAAGTATCGTTCAGCTTGAGGTTATAATTATAAGCTGACGGTCCGATCGCAAGAGCTTGTGTTTTGGACGCATTTATTCTTAAATAGTTTGACGTGAACCATTCTGCAAGGGTGCTCATCTCGTTGTTTATCGTGAACTCTAACACCATAGGGGAGTTATCCGCAAAATACTCTGTTGTGTCATCAGCGTAAAGCCGTAGTGATACATTTAAGATGGAGTAATTTATATCGTTTATAAACATATTGAACAGTAGAGGTCCCAACAAGGAACCCTGTGGGAGTCCAGCTCTTACTGTCATCCATTCAGAGTATACTCCATTGATTTTCACTCGTTGGCGTCGCCCGTACAGATATGCTTCCATCAATTCAAGGGCTGATTCATTAAAACCATAGGCCTTAAGTTTAGCCAGCAACAAATTATAGTCTACCGAATCGAAAGCTTTACTAAGGTCCACTGATATGGCTGCGACGCTCTTTCGGTTGTCAAGGTTAGAGCGCCAATCATCAGTCATTTTCAACATTGCTGTGCAGCAAGAGTGTCCCTTCAAGAAACCAGATAAATTAGGAGATAGTCGAGGGCAGATAGAACTGTATATCTGGTCGTACATAACTTTTTCGTATACTTTAGAGAGAGCAGAAAGTATAGATGCTGGTCTGTAATTTGACTTGGTAGTTTCTTCATCTTTCTTGTATGCAGGAGTAATATTACTGCTTTTCCACTCCGTTGGCCAGCAGTTATTAATAATAAAAAAATTGATAAGCCGTGTGATTTCCTCCACTAATGCAGGGGCCGACAGTTTAAGTAACCTTGGAGATATGTCATCAACGCCAACAGCTTTCTTTGGATTGATTTCACTCAGTATCTGTTTTATGTATTGGGAATTGACTGGTTCAAACTGAAAATCTTGTATAACACCTTTGTCAATTATTGATCTTATACTTGGATGGTCATCGTATTCCTCTGTTTTTTTGTCAATTTCGCTCTTCACATTCGCTGCTGTGAAGTAATTGTTGAAAATTTCAGCAATTTGCTTCGGTTCTGTAATGATTGCTCCATTTTCAATCAAAGTAATTTCATTTCTATTCTTGCGATTAGTGTTTGGTAGTAGCGGCCTAAGTTTTTTCCAAAATTCTCCGTGATGTTTTGCCTTTGTTGATACTTCGTTGCAGAAAGATTTCATTCCTTGGCGCTTCATCCAAGTCACTTTATTTCTTTGTACTCTGTATGCTTCCCACGTAGACGTTGTAGGTTTTCTCTTATGTCGTTTGTAAAGACGATTCCTGTACGATATTTCGCGCAAAATCTCGGGTGTTATCCATGGCAACTGGTCTGATCTGACTTGGGTTTTTTTTAATGGTGCATGTTGATCAAGGATTTCCTTGTAAAGTTTCGACCAGTGGTCCCAAACGTCATTTGCATCTTCATGAATGAAAGCTGTGTGCCATGGGACGTTCTTCAGGTCACGTATGAATGATTCCTCATTAAGCTTCTTAAGACTTCTATAAACAATATTACGGGGCTTTGCTCTGAAATGTTTATTTTTCCTGATAGTGAAAATAAGGTCATGATCGCTTAATCCAAGGCGTAAGACTCCACTCGTAGCATACCGGTCCTGATTGCTAGCTAAGATAACGTCGATTAAAGTGCTCGATTTGTCTGTAACACGTGTTGGCTCAGTAATTTGGTTTGATAGGCAGTGTCGCTGGCAGAAGTCCGATAAATTCTTGTTCGGTAATCGGTTGATTTGTCTATTTTCATACATATCCATGTTGAAGTCTCCCAACAGCAACAGTTCGTTCCTTGATCTGTACATAGCTTCAGTGGCACTTGATAACGAGGAAATAAAATCTGTTTCTTTACATTTGCCAGGCGATCTGTAACATGAGCATACGAGAAATCTCGTATTATTAGAATCATTGACGTCCAAACATATCGATTCAACGTTATCAGGTTCTAGTTTACGTCTTCTATATACTGGCATGTCCTCTCGTACGTATGCTATTAGGCCACCAGCTCCATTTTTGCGGTCTCTGCGAATCAGGCGATATCCAGAATGACTCAGAAATGCATCTGATACCGTGTTGTCTACCTTTGTCTCAGCTAAAAATAGAATGTCAAACATTTTCTTGTTCAGCATTTCTTTAACTTCATCAATTTTATTATAGATTGAGTTTATGTTTAGGTGGGCTATCTTGATATTTGACTTGTAATAGTTGCTGATATTAGTCTCAAACCAGCTATACGAGTCTTCACTGCAGGAGTCGGAAACCGAAGCACTGTTTAGCTCTAAATTATAGTCTCCTGGGTTCGGTTGATCATCTTCTTGGTCACACACTTGAGTTTCTTCCTTGTCCGTAAGGAAGGAATCAGTAAATTGTGGTAAAGCACAGTAATCACAAGTCCAGTTCATGTGCGGATGATTGAGATAATATTGGAACATTAGTTTCGACATGCCCAAACATTTCGTGTGACACCATTGCTCACAATCAGTACACAACATGGCGTCCTGGTTGTTCTTTACACTTCTTTCACATTCTTTACATGGAAATTTAGGAGCTCTTTTGAGTTTTGGCCCAGGATTAGTTTCAATGTCGCCACCTAATATCGTCTGTCGTTTAAGTTGGAAGCTGCTGCTACTGTTGGAGTTGTAGAGGATCCTACTTGTTAGATATCGGTTGCCACGAGGCTTCGATCTCTGTCTAGGTTCTTGTAGATATACATTTCCAGTTGTTAACTTCAGCAGATCAAATGATTTAGACTTAGACTTATTTACTTCATTTTTAGTAGATATTAATCTACTCTGATTCAGATCTATTACTAGCAAAAGTATAGCTAGCAGCTTAAAATATCTCCACAGATATTTCCTAGCCGCCATCTTGTTTAGCCTGAGAAAAGTTAAAAAAAAAAAAAAAAAAAAATCATCACCATTGGTCAATTATTATCATCAGCATTGGTCAATTATCACAATCATTATCATTATCATCATCATCATTATTAGTATCATCTTTAAAAAAGGCATTAATAATTCATGAGGAAAATTGAAAAGAAATTAATCTTTAATCAGTGTCTTTATATGTGATAAAGATACCTCCTGATTTACATAAACTTTAGCTTTGATTTTCTCGGCTTAGACAAGGCTATTTTTCAAACTTACTACGCCAATGAACTTACCAAGTGGTTCGTTTTTGAAGGCGTTCAATAAACTCGCATTAAACTCGTGTTTTATCAGATATAAAAACACTCGGCTTCGCCTCGTGTCTTTATATCTGATAAAACACTCCTGCTCGTTTTTTAAACAGTACATAATAATAATAATAATAATAATAATAATAATAATAATAATAATAATAATAATAATAATAATAATAATAATAATAATAATAATAATAATAATAATAATAATAATAATAATAATAATAATAATAATAATAATAATAATAATAATAATAATAATAATAATAAATAATAATAATAATAATAATAATAATAATAATAATAATAATAATAATAATAATAATAATAATAATAATAATAATAATAATAATAATAATAATAATAATAATAATAATAATAATAATAATAATAATAATAATAATAATAATAATAATAATAATAATAATAATAATAATAATAATAATAATAATAATAATAATAATAATAATAATAATAATAATAATAATAATAATAATAATAATAATAATAATAATAATAATAATAATAATAATAATAATAATAATAATAATAATAATAATAATAATAATAATAATAATAATAATAATAATAATAATATAATAATAATAATAATAATAATAATAATAATAATAATAATAATAATAATAATAATAATAATAATAATAATAATAATAATAATAATAATAATATAAATAATAATAATAATAATAATAATAATAATAATAATAATAATAATAATAATAATAATAATAATAATAATAATAATAATAATAATAATAATAATAATAATAATAATAATAATAATAATAATAATAATAATAATAATAATAATAATAATAATAATAATAATAATAATAATAATAATAATAATAATAATAATAATAATAATAATAATAATAATAATAATAATAATAATAATAATAATAATAATAATAATAATAATAATAATAATAATAATAATAATATAATAATAATAATAATAATAATAATAATAATAATAATAATAATAATAATAATAATAATAATAATAATAATAATAATAATAATAATAATAATAATAATAATAATAATAATAATAATAATAATAATAATAATAATAATAATAATAATAATAATAATAATAATAATAATAATAATAATAATAATAATAATAATAATAATAATAATAATAATAATAATAATAATAATAATAATAATAATAATAATAATAATATAATAATAATAATAATAATAATAATAATAATAATAATAATAATAATAATAATAATAATAATAATAATAATAATAATAATAATAATAATAATAATAATAATAATAATAATAATAATAATAATAATAATAATAATAATAATAATAATAATAATAATAATAATAATAATAATAATAATAATAATAATAATAATAATAATAATATAATAATAATAATAATAATAATAATAATAATAATAATAATAATAATAATAATAATAATAATAATAATAATAATAATAATAATAATAATAATAATAATAATAATAATAATAATAATAATAATAATAATAATAATAATAATAATAATAATAATAATAATAATAATAATAATAATAATAATAATAATAATAATAATAATAATAATAATAATAATAATAATAATATAATAATAATAATAATAATAATAATATAATAATAATAATAATAATAATAATAATAATAATAATAATAATATAATAATAATAATAATAATAATAATAATAATAATAATAATAATAATAATAATAATAATAATAATAATAATAATAATAATAATAATAATAATAATAATAATAATAATAATAATAATAATAATAATAATAATAATAATAATAATAATAATAATAATAATAATAATAATAATAATAATAATAATAATAATAATAATAATAATAATAATAATAATAATAATAATATAATAATAATAATAATAATAATAATAATAATAATAATAATAATAATAATAATAATAATAATAATAATAATAATAATAATAATAATAATGGAACTTTATTAATGATTTTTTTCTAAACAAACAATTGTAAATCTCACTCATCGAGGTAATTTACAATCGACTACTTGAATCACAACTAAGCTACTTAAAAACTTAAAAGTTCAGTAAGTCAGGATTCGTCCATTCCTTATTTCTGCAGCAAAAAATATAATAGGTTGTTCTGATGGCAATAGATATCATTTTTCTGACACAATAATTTTGATGCTTCACATCAACTCCTACATGGTTTAACATTGCTATAAAGGAGGTACACTCTTTTGCGAAAACACCGAGTGAACTAATCGAGAGATTGACAAATTTAACAGTGCTAAAGTGTTCACTTTGTTGTCTAACTATTTCTTCATATTTGGCTTTTTTGCGCTCTACGTTGTTTTGAAGATTGGATTCAAATCCCACGGTAAGTTCGACTATATATAGACATCCCTTTGAAGTAGATAGGAGTAAATCTGGACGATATTTGTCACCAGTTATTATTGAGGGGCTTTTGAATTCAGGAAGATCAACAAAAAGGTTGGAGCAATTGGCAGTTTGTAGGGTCTTGGCAAGAAAGTTGAGAATAGAGTCGTGTCTCCACGTAAAACGTTCAAGGTATGATTGACATCCGGCAACCACGTGTAGGAGAGTTTCTGGGCTTAAGCAAAAGGAACAGTCAGAACTTGATGATATACCCCATCTGGAAAGGTTTTTGCGGGTAGGAAGAGAGTTATTGATATAACGCATAGTAAAATTATAGATGTTTTTTGGTAGTTTAGATTGAGAAGCAGACCAGAATTTGTTTAGCTTTGGTAAGGAGAATTTCGTAACATTCGAGAAAAAATGAGCCTTGACAGGTCAAGTGGTTTTGAAGTTTATCCTCTTGTCCAGAACGGAAATCTTTGATAACTTCTTTAATAATAATAATAATAATAATAATAATAATATAATAATAATAATAATAATAATAATAATAATAAATAATAAATAATAAATAACAAGTAACAAGTAACAAGTAACAAGTAACAAGTAACAAGTAACAAGTAACAAGTAACAAGTAACAAGTAACAAGTAACAAGTAACAAGTAACAAGTAACAAGTAACAAGTAACAAGTAACAAGTAACAAGTAACAAGTAACAAGTAACAAGTAACAAGTAACAAGTAACAAGTAACAAGTAACAAGTAACAAGTAACAAGTAACAAGTAACAAGTAACAAATAATGGAAACTTTATTAAATGTTTTTTCTTTTCTACATATACAATTATAAATCTCGCTTATTAAGGTAATTTACAATTGGCTACTTGAATCACAACTAATAATATATAATAACAACTAATGACTATATAATAAAACATGCAAATTAATATACAAATATTTCAAAAAGCTAATAATTCGGGATTTCCCCATTCCTTATTTCGGCAGCAGAAAATGTAATACGTAGTTCTGATAGCAATAGTCATCATTTTCCTTACGCAGTACATTTGGTGCTTGTTATCAAGACCAACCTTATCTAGCATATCTAAAAAAGTAGAACACTCATTCGCAAAAACACCTAGGCAGCTCATGGAGAGATTTATAAATTTCAATAATAATAATAATAATAATAATAATAATAATAATAATAATAATAATAATAATAATAATAATAATAATAATAATAATAATAATAATAATAATAATAATAATAATAATAATAATAATAATAATAATAATAATAATAATAATAATAATAATTTCAATAATAATAATAATTTCAATAATAATAATAATAATAATAATAATAATAATAATAATAATAATAGTAATAGTAATAGTAATAGTAATAGTAATAGTAATAGTAATAGTAATAGTAATAGTAATAGTAATAGTAATAGTAATAGTAATAGTAATAGTAATAGTAATAGTAATAGTAATAGTAATAGTAATAGTAATAGTAATAGTAATAGTAATAGTAATAGTAATAGTAATAGTAATAGTAATAGTAATAGTAATAGTAATAGTAATAGTAATAGTAATAGTAATAGTAATAGTAATAGTAATAGTAATAGTAATAGTAATAGTAATAGTAATAGTAATAGTAATAGTAATAGTAATAGTAATAGTAATAGTAATAGTAATAGTAATAGTAATAGTAATAGTAATAGTAATAGTAATAGTAATAGTAATAGTAATAGTAATAGTAATAGTAATAGTAATAGTAATAGTAATAGTAATAGTAATAGTAATAGTAATAGTAATAGTAATAATAATAACGACGACAACGACGATGACGACAACGATAACGACAACAACGACAACGATAACGACAACAACGACAACGACGACAACGACAACGACAACGATAACGACAACGATAACAACAACGACAACGATAACAACGACGATAACGATAACGACGACAACGATAACGATAATAATAGTCTTTATTAATAAGAATACATCAAACGTGTATCCTTACAATCAATCAATTGTTACTAAATTGAAATCTTAAATACAATTGTACTATTTAATAAATTTAAAGAGACATCTATTGATGAAAGATCGTTTGAATCTTTCTGTGTTCACTTTTGGTAGAACATACTCGTGCCCTCACTCTCGAAGAACTCTCCCTCTTTTCTGGGGGAGTAAGTCATGCAACACATGTCCGCTATCACCAGTTATTCTACTAAACAGGTTTCTATCTCTTTCCTCAATTACATCTTTACATACATGATATCTTAATATTCCTTGTAGTATATCCAAATCGGAAGGCTTGCTTAATAAATCGATCAATACGGTCTAGGTATTTGCTTTGGAACGCAGAGCCTCATATTTCTAATCCATAAGGAAAGAGTGACATTATCAGTGAGTCAAATAATCTGTTGATCTCATCCCTGGTATATCTATAGAATTTGCATACTCTAATAATATACAAACGACTGCTCGCTTTATGCAACAAATTGTCAATATGAAGATCCCAGTTACAGGGATCTTCCTGGAAAGTAACCCCAAGACGTTTTAGCCACCCTTTCCTTTCAATGCCTGGTAACTCTGGTGGTAAGGGCTTGGTGGTCTTGCCATGCACTAGCATTTCCCATGTTTTAGAGAAATTCAATAACATCCTATTATTAGTTGCCCAGCTCTCAACGTTTTCAACCTCCGCTGACGCAGTGTCAGAGTTATTTCTGACAGGTACACCAATGGTAATGTCATCAGCATACTTCACGAGTGAGTTATTCTTTGAATCAGCTGGCTTTGTGTCGTTCATGATCAAGGAAAATATAATCGTCCCAAGGACTGTACCCTGAGGTACACCCCTGTTAATGACAACATAACTTGTTTTTATTCCATCCACAAAGACTCTCTGTTTACGGTTTTCCGGAAAGCTCATCATCCAATTAATGATGTATGGAGTAATGCTGGTTGACTTAAGCTTCTCAGAAACTATTTTGTGGGAGACGGTGTCAAACGCTTCACTGAAGTCAAATGATAGTAGTCGAACATAATCTGCGTCATTGTCCAGCCATTTTAGCCAATTATGTTGGCATTTAATTAGGGCCATTGTTGTATTACAATCCTTCTTATAGGCAAACTGGTCCTTACCAATAACAGAGTTTAGCTCTTTTGAAATCTTAGACCAGCCTCTCAAACAGTCTCATAATAACTTTCGTCAATGAAATCGGTCTGAGCTGGGTACAAACTGACAAAGGGGATTCTTTAGGACTTGGTAATATATTGGCGAGCTTCCACAGAGAAGGAACAGACTGCTGTATAAGTGAAAGGTTAAAAATCTTCGTAATAATTGGTGCAAGATGATGCGCAAAGTCTTTCCATAACCAGTATGGGAGCTCATCTGGGCCAGTTGCTGCATGTGCGTTTCAGGCTCGTCAGAAACTTCCAAACAGTATACTCGTCAACAATAGGAATCCGAGTACCTTCAGAGATGGATAGTGGTTCTGGGCTTGTATACTGAATGTCAGTGTTAATTTCCTGGAAGTAAGAATTTATTACCTGTGGATCAATAATCGAACTGACGTTTTTATTCTTGAGCTTTCTACTGGTGATCTTATTTACTGTGTTCACCAACCTTTAGTCCCATCATCGTCATCATCATCATCATCGTCATCGTCATCGTCATCGCCATCGTCATCGTCATCGTCATCGTCATCGTCATCGTCATCATCATCATCATCATCATCATCATCATCATCACAAAGAGTGAACAACAGTGAATAATTATCGTGATTTGTCCGAATATACTTGCAAGCAGTTTAATTATTTCCCAATAAATCATCTACAAGACTGACAAATCATGAGTATTGAACCCTATCATGCATGACTTTCCGAAACGTCTCCCCTTGACGAGTAAAATCGTCTGGCGTTAAACAAAAGTAAAAAGATACAATTGTTCCACCACAACAATGCGCATGGAATGGTTAATAATTGTCTGATTAATTTTCAATATTGTTTGACCTTTTCTATATGTTCAATATGTTGGAGATACAATAAAGGTTAATACGCATGAACAGAGTATTAATAGCAAAATACCGTTTGCTTCTTATACGCGTGCTCAGATTATTATTTGCAACTAAGGCCCGTTTCAAACGTCGCTCTTTTCATGTGCCGAACCTAATACAAGCATTAATTCCTGTCCGGTTCAAAAACCAGTCACAGCAGGTGGTCTTGGCAATTTGTCAATGGCATATAATAACACAAAAATAATACCACAATGTATCATTTGAATCGTTTTTACCTCTACTATTCAAATTTTAGGTTGTCGGGTCTTGTCGGACAACCCATTTTGCAAATTATGCTAATTTATGCTAATTATTTAAAAAATATTATTATAATCTGTAACAAAAAGGTAACTATATAGAAAAAGAATTATTTTACCAACAAAATTTGTATTGATAAAATGAAAAGCACCATTTCACAAATTCAAATTGACCGCCCACTGTGACGAACCCCCATGGTGCGCCACAGCGTCTGAGCGCGTGGTTTTCACTTATCTTGGAAATTTACAAATTAAAACAGAATTATACCACAACATTACACCATAATACATCATTAAGATCGTTTTTAAGTCAGCTATTCAGATTTCAGGTTATTTTGCATGATATTTACTTCTGTTTGCCATTAAAACACCGCCAAGTTTAGGTAAAATTTTGTAATGTTTCTTCGATAAATGGCAGATTGGCCGAGATGGTTTTCGTCACCTTTTACCAAATTATTGCTAATCTACGAAATAATTACAACAGACAAATGCTTCTATACTCTAATTTTTTATTTTTTTATTTTGCCCATAAAATATGTATACATAAAAATATTACAATATTTAAAAATGATTGTATGGGTCTACTATTAGAAGTTTAGGGGTCTACTATTAGAAGTTGTTAGAGTCTAAATTTTCATTGGTCTGGCTTATATTTCGGTAGATAAATCCATGTTCTTCTCCCGCGAAATTGTCGCCAAAAACTGTGATTATGCGTTTACGCACTTGCGGATCAGCGCTCGTACAAAATACTTCATGGCATATCGTTATTAAGGTTTCGTTGTAAAAAAGGGATCATTCAGGATCATTTCAAGCTCAAGGGGGATAAATTTGGCCAAAGACGTGATGAGTTATAACGGACCGCAATGCGGCAGAAGAGCGACGTTTGAATCAATCAAGAGCGGCAGATTGTATTAGGAGCGGCAGATATTGTATTTGGAGCAGCAAGGCCTGTCGCATATATTATGCGATGTTGGAGCGACTCTGATTCAAACGTCGAACTTCTCATGTGCCGAACCTAATGCATCAATTATTTTAATGTATTATCGCTGCCACTGATCATGCGGAAGGTTTTTGCCGGTTTTTAATAGTTTGAGGAATTAGGTTCGACGAATTAAGTTCGACGTTTGAATCGGCGCCGCTCTAGAGCCGCTCCAACGTCGAATCTATTTGTATTAGATTCGGCGCATGAGAAGAGCGACGTTTGAAACGGGCCTATGTTATGGAGTGAGATATATATTGGAAGCGAAGACCAGAATTTCGTTATTTTAAAGAATTCTAATTTTAAACCTTTTTATTCTCGTAGGTGATGACGTACAAAAATTTTGCGTTAGATCATTTCTTAAAGACTTGCATGGAACACTGTCCAAAAGTACTTCGCATTGGACGTGCAGGGAGAGACACATCGGATGAGTTGAAAGAAATTAATCTGAACAATGTAATATTTTATATAATCATGCATATATTCATATATTTTTTATTTCTTTTTTCTTTGTTTGAGTGGGTGAAATAGTTTGACAGTTTAGGTGGTAAATCCGATATCTGACTAGTGCAGGGGCGCGCAAGCTGCAACTCGCGACAGCTTAATTTATGTGGTCAGCAGAGAAATATACGTTAAAATAAAGATACCTATTTTCTATAACAAAAATGCTTACAACAATGTACTTAAAAAGGCTACATTGTACTTTTTACTCTCAGATTTCTTATATTTTTCATACTCTTTATACGGAGAGGAAATAAGTGGTCTGTGGTGGCCTGCTAACTATTTTAAACCAGATGTTTGGCCCGTAAAGCAAAAACGGGTGCCCACGTACCCTTGCACTAGTGTTACAGTTTTATGTAAAGGTTAAGTAACCCAGAAAGCCACATTATTGCCGAGATAGTGTTAGCGGCACGTCGACGTTATACATTCATGTTGATTGGCTGCTGAACAAAATGATTTTGTGCTCACCCTCGATCTTTGCCCAGGATATAGCAAACCTTCTGAAATTGTCAAGTGTGACGTCACACTTCAAAATGCACCGCTTGTACGCGCGTTTTGTAAATATGCGCTTCTTTTTACCGCTCAAAATGATATAGTAACTGTACGACTTTTTCTTATAATATTATATATTTATAAAAATTTACATTGAAAACTTACAATCTGAAAATGGTCGGAATACTATAAATAGGAAAATGTCTCACTGGCTTTGGAATAAGATCTCCGATTAAGTTATTAAAAGTTTATTGTTCTTTACTTTTACTTTTACTTTACTTTACTTTAATAATTTTACAGCAGAGAGAATTTCAAAACAATATAATGTGCATATACATATTAAAATTTGAACATTCAAAGCTAAAGTCTACTTTGTCCTTCAGTAATTTGGGACAGGGATTAAATACGAGCCTGGAGCAGTATGACCTTAATTTCACCTTGAAATGAGCAACTATAAGCTAGAACTTCACTTATATTTCACTTCTTGAACTACACTTATAATTTCTCTACAAAACCTTCTCCATTTACTTACTTTAATTATTATATAAATTAAGACAAAGCAAACTAATTGTTCCGATCGACGACCGACGTTGCGCTCGTACTTTAACGGAACAACATCATGCAATAAGGATATTTTTTACCTAGTCACTATATGTAAAGTGGCCTACTTGAACCTTGTGTAATAATAATTAAAACCTTGTTAAATTATATTGTATATCATTTTAACAGGTACGCAAAAAGGTGGTCCTCAAAAGGAGCTTAATTGACAAGAGAAAAAAAGTAAATATGAGGATGAAGAGCTCTCAGTCAAAGCTCAAAACAGCCTTCAAAAATTTAACAAATCCACGGTTTACCTTAAAATCATTTTTGCAGGTAACGTTAAATTTATGAAATCGTTATTAATTCCAAATTATAATAAACTTTGTTGACCATCTGTGGTATTACAGCAATTTGCGAAATAGAAAGTATATATGTAAATAGAAAATACTATATATACCAACAAAAAAATTAAGACCAGTCATTTATGTGCATTGTACAGAAAATAATGATATTATATAAGTTTGAAAACATAAAATAATTACTAATCACCAAAAGACTATATGCTTTGACAAAACTAATAATTTAAATCTTGTCAGCAGGTCACAGTTGACAACAGAAATTTAATTAGAATTTTCCAACAACTTGGCTGAGCGCAAAATAAATAGCCATATAACTTGCTAATTGCTCCCCCTCTTCGGTTCCTGTATATGTTTCGCATTTTGACAAGCCAGAAAGCGCTTAGTTCTTGCGAATAAGTACCCGACTGCAGAAAGTTTTGTTTAGCACCTTCGACAATGTTTGACAACACCGCACACATAAGGATGCCAGCTTGTCGTTGTCTGCTCCCGTTTCACAGCATTTTACTAAGTTCACTGTGCGTCCTTCGAATTTTTCGGTTTCATGTTTTGATGCACATAACACACAAAAAACAACAACTTGGGGGTTATACTGAATCTGAAAATACAAAGAACCATTTCAGCCTTCGGTGTTCCTAATATCCTGAGAGCAGCACTTATCGTATTATAAACATCGATAAAACACTTACAGCGCTGACAATAGTCTCCATTTGAGCTTCAATCTCCACCGCATCCACCTCCAGTAAATCTAAATTTTCCGCTAAGGTATCATCTCCAAAATCAAACTCATCGTCAATATTTCACTTGGGAAGTGTTCCAATTATTTATAGTGGAATAATACAAAATCATTAATCTAAGCCCCGATGCACCTTTCAAGGGTTACAAAACGTATCAATTATGAAGTTTGTTTTAAAAACTAAGAGTTATATGTCTCTTTAGGAACTTTGCGGAGTGTGTTTTTTTAATTGTCCTAATGTATTGGGTTTTTAAGACGTTGCGTGTAACTGCGACGACTAAAATGTTTTGTATTTAGGCCGCAGAGAAGTCCCATGTCCGTTCCCTTCTTACTGAATCGCCTGACAAGAACCAGAACGACGAAGAAAGCAGTAAAGTTGAAGGTTTATTATCAGAATGGGAAAAAACCGGTGCTGAGGACTGTAGTGCAAATTTGAAAGGTAAATACAGTCGAACCTGTATTAAAGTTCCTATGCATGAAACGAAAATTAAGTTTGTTTTATTCAAAGGAACACTTAAAATGTAACATGCATCTTTTGCAGAGTTTTCTTCCTTTGCTTCGTTGTTGAGACATTTCAGATTATTTTATTATTTTTTTTATTATTTTTTGCAAATTAAACATCTTGACGTCACATGTGCATAATGAGTTATCGATCTTTGCTATTATAAAATATAATTGTGTTGTGGGAGAAACAAATCCACATGCTTACTTCGAATTAATTTGGTTTGGTAATTGCAACTATACCCTTCGATACTAAGTCGTGCATAATGCACATCAGCACATGTGACGTCAAAATGTTTAATTTGGATATCAAACAACCTAAAATATCTGAACAACGAAGCAAGAATACGAAAAATTGCAAAAATGTTACTATGTCAAGTGTTCTTTTAAGTAAGACCGACTTAATTTTTGTTTTATAAGCACTTTGAGCGGCCATCCTGTTATGATTAGGTGTAAGATTAGCGTAAAATTGCTAAAGTCGAGACATTAATATGTATGTACGTGCAGCTTAAAATTTAGCCGTCTTATTTTTGGTCACACGCTGCTTTTAGATATGGTCAAGATTAGCTTAAACAAATGGCTGCCAAAACAGAAACTGGAGGAGAGATATCAGTTGTGCTCGGAAAACAAAGGGGAATCAGAAATTCGCAACAAAAACAGGTGCTTACGGTAGTCGGTGAACGTATGGTAAAATTGTTTCATTAAGTTTTCCAACACCACCGCCTCACCAGCGCCCGCCATGTTAACACTCAATCTGCAAGTCTGCATAATTCTTCTTAGTGATCATACGAATGCCAAATTTAATAATTTGTATAATACTAGATAAAATGGGAGTTTTTCATTATTAGACGCACACACTTGAATATATGCCCAACACATATGAACAACCTATAAGTATATGAAGCTTGTGTGAATAGTTCTTGTGGTTGCTGCAGTTGTCCGAACACTTAAAATTATAGAGTAACTTCTTTTGCAGTTTTTCGTTTCCTTGCTTCGTTAGTAAGATATTTTAGTTTGTTTGATATGCAAATTAAACATTTTGACGTCGTATGTGCATAATGAGCTATCGGAGAAGGTTAGATATCTTTTTTATTATCAAACCAAATTAATTTGAATGAAGCATGTGGATGTGTTTCGCCCACAACACTAAACAAGTAGACCTTCAAGTGATTATTATATTTGATAATAGCAAAGATATATCACTTTTTCGATAACGCATTGTGCACGTGTGACATCAAGTGTTTAATTTGCATATCAAACACACTAAAATATCTCAAAAACGAAGCAAGGAAACGATACTCTATGTTACTCTATATGTTACTCTACCATTTCAAGTGTTCTTTCAAATAAGACAAACTTAATTTTCGTTTTATAGGCACTTTAAGTCAACATTTAGATGCTATAGTTGTGTGGATGCTAGCATGGGTATAGTGTATTAGCTTCACAAATGTTCGTTCATCTGCGTTCCTCGCAATTCAGCACTATATACAAGCAAGATTAGCCCCTCCCCGGATTTTTTTGATCTCTAAAAATAATACATAATAGATAACATATATTCATGGATGCAAGACACCACTTTCATAATGCGATTAATTTGAATATTCTTTTATTTACATCTTTATCATGCAGCCTTTTTGTGTGTATTATTCCATAATGGCCGCCGAATTATAATTCTTTTATGTGCATATAAATTAGCACATTGAATTTCCCACATGAAAACGAGTTCATAAAGGCTAATTTTTGTGTATATAAAATAATTTTGCTTCATTACGGGGCCAGGAAGGCTCATTTAGATGCACATAAAAGGGTATTTAAAGTGAAAGCCTTTAAGTAAGTGGATGAAAGTGGTCTAAATGCAACTCCTGATGCGTGCAACATATGCCGTTTGCGACATTTGACATAGAGCATACAAGTACGTAATTAATACTTAACATGATATTATTATAATAATTATATAATGTAGCCATTCGTTCGTGTTTTTATCGTTTGTGACTGATTCTGTATTTATCACGTGCAACAGAGCCAAAAATTCAAGGGAAAATGAAGAAAACGTGGATAACGACGACGACGAAGCTCGTGACTCGAAAGAAATTGTGATCGAGCGATTGCAAGACGCTGACGAAAAAGACGACGGTGGAGAATTATTAAGTGAAATAACTAAAAGTCAGGATGATGAGGAAGGACGTTCTGAGGATGATATAAGCATTCCACTGGCATTTATGGATTTTATGGACAAGGAAGGTAACTCCATGGTAGTCAGTCAATTTTGAGAGGGGAAAAAATTGTACAGTAAAAGTTAATTTAAAATTTTTATATTTCACCCAGCTACAATATGTTATTAAAATATTCCGTGCCTTATTAAATTAGAGGGCAAAATTTTTATACTTTTTTAAAATCTATCTTTCACATAATCTATAATAAGGAGTAAAAAATTGTTATATAATTAGGAGTAAAAGAATTTCGTAATTTTAAAACTTCTGTTGGGAAAAGGGGTCGAAAGAGCAGATACAGACGATCAAACATGCATGCATGTCAACAAAATTTTGACAAATTACTATATACTGCATTCAACATTGCAGTAACAGTTGCAATTGTTAGTCACCGAATTGGAGCTATTTCTACACTATTTACCGACGCTGATAGCCTGTGTGGCTGTGTACAGCCTGAGTATACACCTGTAATTCAGTCTGTGAAAACTCACACAATAGCTTGTCGACCACCCGCTGAACTTCTCAGATCTGAAAAGTAGGTTCTGAGTGACTTAATACACTATGATTCATAGTTGTTTATTTGATTGGATTATTTGATCTCACGAGAATTCCTAGAGAACCAATCGTAACGGGAATAAGACAGGGCTTGTGATTTGGACAATCAAAATCTTCTTCTCAGATCTGAGAACCTCAGCGGGGGGTCGACAAGCTACCGTGCGAGTTTTCACAGACTGAATTACAGGTGTATATTCAGGCTGTACACAGGCTACCACGCTGCCTGAGGTGACTAATTGTAATTTTTGCATACCACGTAAATGGAATAAACTTTGCCTATGCGGTATTTTCATGCAAGACAGAGCCTTTGGCAACTTGGCGTTACTCGTGGATAGTTCTCAACAAAACAGTTTTTACAACGTTTGGATGTATTAATGGCTAAAACTGAGATTTAAAAAAAATACTCAATTTTGTTGACTTACTCGTTATTCTACTACATCAGCCTTGTTTATCAACAAAATCAATTCTGTGCAAGTACATGCATGTGTGAATTTAATAAAACTGTATGGAATGTACAAAGACCCGCTTTGTAAATACCATACAATTTCGTCGCTTATATTTAAGAATTATTTCCTGAAGTGGAGGTGAATATTTTGCGGCTCGGTAAATATCTATATATACTATTCTGACCGACAGGTAAATAATTTAATGAAATAAGTTTAACATTCTTTTATTTCTCTGTATTTTCATGCAAGACAGGGTCGCTAGCGACTTGGTGCATGTACTCGATATTTGTCAACAAAACAGTTTTTACAACTTTTCGATATATTAATAGCTAAAAAATTCTAAAAAACATACCTGTGGGCACTTTTCTACTTAATTTTGTTGACTTTTTTCGTTATTCTACTACATCAGCCTCGTTTATCAACAAAATCAATTCTGTTTAAGTAAACAAAGCAAAACTGGCCGCCATCTTGATTTGACCGGAAGTGAATAGGGCATGATTTTCCGAGATCGAGGGCCAATCAGATTGCGTGAAAAGCAGATGAAGATCGTTTTCATCTGATGTCACAGCGGCCATATTAGTAATGTCACAGCGGCCATGCTATGTAATCGAGTGAAATGCCCAATATTACTTGTAATATACCCAATTCTTCTCTCCTGGCATTACCACCTTATTATATATACAGAACTCTCGATCAAGCTCTCGGCAACGCCCTCCGTGGCTCAGTGGTCAGAGCATTGCACTAGAATCGCAAGGTCGTGGGTTCAATTCCTGCCGGAAGGCCTGTGCAGTTGCATTTTTCGCAACTGGTCCCGGTTTGGTCTTAGAATGTATATATTCTACACTCGAATTTTCCTTCACCCCAAATCCTTAGAACATGCTATGTAATCGAGTGAAATGCCCAATATTACTTATTATATAAATAATATTTAGTTAACAAAATAAGTAATTTGCTTTAGAAAACGATTCATTGGAGATAAAATTATTTGACCACGAGGTTATTAAAACTTCAGTACGCGGATACTACGGGTAAACGTCCGTGGCAATAAAGTCCTGCACTCACGAAGCTGGGTTTTACATTTCTCGATTATGCCGACACATTTGTTTATAGAAAAGGATGGCTAAAATTTCGGAACTACCCATTGTTGAAATACATCGGGTACGTACATCAATTTTATATATTATTCAAATTTTAGTGTTACGTCTAACTTTTTAAAATGTTCAAAATGTTCTCACCATTGGCCATAAAAGTTTTATTATGTTTTCATATGTTCAAAAGGTATGATCACTAATTTGCAGCAAAATGTTTTCAACTTCAACTAGAAATCTGCAAACTTTTCCACTCCTTTCATATTTGAATTAGCTTATGCTTAAGAAATATCTGAGGTTCATACCAGAAGTCTTTCAGAGGTTATAGCAAACACCAAAACAGCAAAAGGCAAAACAAACTTAAGAAATTTATCCATTTCAGACGACCAGACCAAAATAATGATGTTGTTTCATTTTTTAAAATACTTCCCGGCAAGAAAATTAAAAGCTCTGACATGAATAGCACTTTACAACATCCTCTGTTTAATATATTGCCCAGGGCTGTGCGTTTAGTATTTAAAAACAAAATCCAAAATTATATAACACTTGTGAGGAGTCCATTTCCGATTATATCATTCTTATTTTACGAACAATGGTGAAAACATTTTGAACATTTTAAAAAGTAACAGTTAACACTAAAATTTGAACTATACACCGAATGAAAGCTTATAGAATTTCTAACAACATACGTACCCGATGTATTTCAACGATGCGTAGTCCCGTTGTCGTCGTCGTCGTCGTCGTCGTAGTTGTTGTTGTTGTTGTTGTTGTTGTTGTTGTTGTTGTTGTTGTTGTTGTTGTTGTTGTTGTTGTTGTTGTTGTTGTTGTTGTTGTTGTTGTTGTTGTTGTTGTTGTTGTTGTTGTTTTCTTTCGATAGAATGAGGTGGTTGTGTTTGGAAATAGCGCTTTTGATGTTTTCCATGCAGCTGTAGCTTACTTTGACTGTGTTCCGGTTGAAGATTTTTTTTGAGTTTTGTAGATTTGAAGTGGTGGTCGATTAGGTTGAGGAATTTACGTCCGATGTTGGTCTTGACGTTCTTGGAGAATGGAGGGTTGAACAATATAATATTCCTTTTTCGCGTTCTTTGAGATGTCGGTGACTGCGTTGTGGTACTGTTTGGGGTGAAGTGAAGATTTGTGTTGAAGAGAAGTGACTACGTTTGAGTGTGTCTTCGTAGAGAGGGGCTGCTGTATTGAAAGATGGTTCGTCGGATGAAAGTGATGAAATTATTTTGTTGATGGAAATTGGAAGTTGTTTGATAATGGACGGTGGTTGGTTGGAGTGACTGTCGATGTACAGTGGTTCGTCGTTTGGTTTCCTGTAAGGTTGGTGTTTGCCATTTCGCAAGTTGAGGGTGACATCAAGAAAATTGGTGGTTTTTTGGTTAAACTGGGCAGTGATCTTTAGGCCAAATTCTTCAAAAATCTTAGTCAGATCTTTTCTGGATTTTTCTGCTAGTCTGCCGGTGGTGTTTTCAAGAAGAACTAACCCGTCGTCTCGGTAAAGACCCACGTTTCTTCTTCCGAATTTCTTTGTTAAACTTTCCAAAATAAACAGACCCACCAATTCGCTTATTTCTGCGCCGTCGAAGCTTCCCATCGTAACGTCGAATGTTCCCGTGTTATTTTTCTTGATCCAAGGCTTTTCTCCGCTGAATAGCACTGATCTTCGAACATGCTTAATGATAGCTATATCACTCTCAGAGATGGATGTTATCCTGCTGACCCACGTAATCGCTTTTTCTAAAAGTTCTTCAGTAATTGATGGATAAAAGTTTACTATGTCAAAAGACAGAAAAGAATGTTTGTTCTTATTGTTTATGGCGTTGAACCAGTCGATGACAGATGAGGTATTTCTCCACTGATTTACGTCAATAGTTGATCTAATAGTGCTGTTGATTTGGTCTAGAAGTACTTTGCTTACTTTACCAAGTTCACTTTTTGCTGCGTTAATGTGTCGGCACGTCGGGTTGTTGTCAAAATTTTCCTTGTGGTCTTTTAGAGTTATAAAGGCTTGTTTCTTTGCCATCGTTTCAATGCGGTCGCTGATGGATTATCGTCGCCAATCTTGTATGTTTTCGTAGGAATTTGTTAGTAGGTTATTTGTTATTTCGTTATGGAATTTGTTATCTATCTTGCTCTACCTTCAAAAGTATCGAGCACTCTGTGGTCTATTGTAAACGACTACTTTAACTATATATATATATATATAATGTAATATAATATAATGTTTTATAATTATTTAGATCTTTTAGGTTTATATATATATTTAGTATAAATTTACAAGTTTATAATGCAAATCCTCAAATTTCATTGGCTATTGCAGGAGTTTATAAATATAAATATATATTTATATAAACCTAAAAGATCTAAATAGTTATAATACACGTGATGCTGGTAATTTTCATAGATATTACATATTAATTTTCATTAGATATTGAACTGAGAAACATTAGCTCCGTTCAAGTCTTCAAAGCAGGCTTTTATAAATTGTAATAATCATCACGTACCTTGTAATCATTTCCAGTTTATTTGTTTTTGATATTTTTTGTTATTTACTAGGACCCCTTTGAAAATCGCGTTTTGCATCCTAGGAAAATATTGGTTAAATAAATAAATTTATTATATGGCAGCAGCGCTGAGAGGTCCGAATACGGAAGTCCTGTAATTTGATTGGTTCATAAGCGGTCGGATATTTCCCGTATCCGCTCGCTCAGAGCGTAATCTGCCGTTCGGTAACGTAAGTTAATTTTATAAACAAAATGGCAGTCATGTCAGTATATCGGCAACAAGATGGATTATAATTTCAGAACTACTCATTGTTGAAATATATCGTACAGTGTATGTTGTTAAAAATTTTATAAGCTTTCATTTGATGTGTAGTTCGAGTTTCCACGTTTTGTAAAAGTTTTTAAAATGTCCAAAACGTTCGTAACATTGTTCGTCATTTATCTTCTCACAAGTATTAGAATTCCAGATGATTTTTCATTCAAACTACTTAACGTACGATCTTGAGCAATATGTCAAAAAGCAATTGAAAATTACTATTTAGGGTAGAAAGTTCAGGATTCTAGCTCAACGGAAAGTACTTTAAAAATGAGAAAATGTCTGCCATTTTCGTTTAGTTCACAAGAAAGATGGATCGAGTTTTCACAGAACGTTGACAAGATTTATGGCCATATAATAAACTACTTATTGACCTCGCTTGTTCGGTCTGTACTAGTGAAATATCGGACCTCTGTTTTTTGCACAGACCTCAACTCGCTGCGCTCGTCTCGGTCCGTACTAAAGAAACATCGGTCCGATATTTCACTAGTACAGACCTCACGCTCGGTCAATAAGTAGTTAATATTTCGTTTTCTTCGTATCTATTTATTTATTAAATAAACTATGGTGTACGTTTACAAATTTTGCTTTAATTTATTTTAGCCGCCAAAAGGGCCTTTACTAAAATAGAGAATGTGTCGAATTTGTGGGAAAAATCAGAAGATGACCGTGTCAACTTTGTTTATGCGTTGCATTACAAAGTCATAGAGGACAACGTAGAAGAATTTACAACAGCTGCAAAGGAGTACAATGACGTAAGTATATATATATTTTTTTTTCGGTCCGTATCCTACCAAATCCTACTGGCTAACGAGCGGTCCGTATGAGCCCGTACGCCGTACGGACCGCTTGAAATTTTTGAAATGTGTTTTATAGGCCGTAAAATATTCAAAAAAACGTTTGAAAATGAACTGACTTAAACGAAACCAAACATATTGAAAGTGAGCGTTTCATCCGCGAATTAGACCTAAAATCTAATTTCCTTTGACGAAAGAAACAGCACCACAGACTTCCCTTTTTTGTTCACTCTGAACACTGACGAAGAACAAAAGAACCAAGCGGAGATAATTAAAAAAAAGATAATTTCCCGTTCGGTCGGTTTGTATAGAGAAAGATTTTCCTCGATCTCAAAAACGACCTTTTTCAGACCTCGGGAAATATTTCTCTATACGGACCTCCCAGCCGGTATATATATATATATAGTTCAATCTACAGACACGGTGTTTCGCTGTACAACAGCTCATCAGTGTAGCTTGGATATATATATATATTATTGTTAATTTGTTGGGTTTTTTTCTCAAAACATTTTTAATTGTCTATTTTATTGAAATAAAATAGACAATTTTATCGGAAATATCAAAATTATATAGTATGCGGTGAAATAGGTTGAAACAATAATTGTGCTATTTCCGAGACCTGTTGCCTCAGGCCTTCATTCGCTAGGTGCGTATCTTAACAATCGCGCCGGGAACAGTTATCCGCGCGCCAATTATTAATTTTCAGTGCCATGGCGATTTGTCAGAATGCCAACATTGTGTTGGCTCTCGTCATATAAACAAAACAACCGACATAAAACAATCTGAATCACGTAAGAACACAATGGCGTTTGTTGCGTAGTTACATTTTTTTTTAATTATTTAAATTACATAATGGAATCAGGATTGTTGACCAAAAAGAGCTGACCAAGTGGCTGACTCTTCTGTGAAATCGGAAAAGTCTTTATTATTATATGGCGCGGTTTTCTTAGTTTTATTTGAATGTCGAGAAGAGTACAAGCAGAAAAGACCAAAGTAACCAATGAAAACTGTTGACAAGCAAAACCCTTTCAGTCACTTTTAGCCATCATTAAATCTCGTCGCGGTAAATTAATTTTCACGAGATCTGAACACTATTTGTGCTTCACTTGCTTGATTTTGTTTTTCAATTTTTGTAATGACCAGTCTTTACAATACTGGTTTGCAAAAACCGCTAAGGAACCAATGAAATCGCAGAAAAGTTGCATTAAGACTGCTCACGTGACAGACCCAAATAATAATTCACCGTAATGACCCAGCGGACGAAGTCAACAGCGCTCTCTCGAGATGACGTCACTATTTATGTTTGCCCTCATTTACCCATAACTTGCTGTCCGAACAATAGATAATGCCACATTTGTCGGTTTGTTTGTCCCCATTTCGTACGACAAATAGCAACTCGGCGATACGCTATTAATATGATGTGTATTGTTAACTGTTGCTTTTTCAAACAAAAACGGATATGTGTGGACAAGGCCTCAGTCGTGAATCCAAAACGCGTCATTTCACTGGTAGCGTGTCAAAATCATAACCTGAGTATGAAGTTTATCGCGCATTTTTATGTCGTATAATTTATGCCATATCTGGCTAATTACCATTTTTGCCTTTAGAATCGCAGGATACTTCAAGAAATTACGGACTCTCATACTGTCGAAACTATGAAGCAATATGAAGTGATCGGCATGACAATTACCGGGGCGGCAATGCGATTGAAACTTTTAAGTAAGTGTTGTTTCTGTCTATATAGATGATGGACTTACTATCGATATGTAGCAAGGAAGTTATATGTTATGTGTTACAAGTCACTAGTGTTATTGACAATGTAAAAAAGTAGAGTGTCACGTAACCGGGCAGTGTTTTGGATAGAACAAAGTGAATAAGTAGTAAACTGCCAGATTTTTCGTAACGAAACACTGACTTTTCGAACGGAACTCTTAATTCATCGGAGTAAAATTATTATCAGTGATTGTCATGCATGGGCGTATTTGGGAAGGCGACTTTTAAGCTTTATTCCAATTACCGAGTTCTGTGAGCACACTGTTTAGTGGTCCCATCCACCAAATAGACTATAAATGGTCGACGCTGTTTGTCTGCGACGTCATATGTGAATTATGACAATCGTCTCTTGGTACAATATTTTTTGCGTTTTTTTAAATTCCAGATATGTATGCATGGCTAAACTAATGAAATTTGATTTGATAACAATAGCGAAGGGCACAGATAACGTCGAATTCATATTCGTCTGAGTTTATAATTTATTCTTGCATTTCCAACAAAAGAAAATGGGTCATTAGAAATCCCTCGAGATTCAATTTTGGTGTGTTTGTTTGAGTTTTGGTCTATAAAATAGTAACTGTGCGCTTCGCTATTCAAAACAATCGAATATACGCTTGCCTCATGCATGTTGTGTGGTTATGACGCCAAGAAAAGATTACAAAGATATTTAACAAGTGCTGATCTGCCTTATCGCAAACTTGATACCGAATGATATGATTAATTTTCGCGCAAAGCAAAGAATCATTTTACTGTGATGAAGGGCTACGCTCAAAACGTCAATATTCGCCATCAAAAGTATTCTTGGCTATTTACCACCTTCTCCCTTTTTTTCTCTATGGGCCTTGGACTGGAACTAATGGGCTTGTCTCACCCCCACGTGACCCTGATCTCTTCCTTACTTCGATAATCAATTGGTCAGCAAAATGTTTTCCCCTCAAACGCTAACCGACCAATCAGAATAAGCCAGAGGTCAGGATCTCGTGAGCGGTGAGACAAAGCCATTAGAAATTTATTTTATTGGAACAATAGAAAGTCGCTTTTGTTTCAGTTTTTAGCAAACGTCTCGGTGTTTAATTTAAACATTTCTCATGACTTCGTGTATGAGATGTATTTCTTGAATCTGACATCATCCCAAATACTATTGCGTTCGGTTACACGAGCATGTCAAACTGAAAGCCTATACATTTTTCTGCCAATTGTAGACGAAATTAAACCATGTGCTGTGATTGTTGAAGAAGCCGCAGAAATCATCGAGGGTCAGCTAATTTCTGTTCTTCCACCAACCGTGAAGCATTTGGTTATGCTGGGCGACCAAAAACAGCTAAAACCTCATGTGTCATGTTATGAGCTCAAAAAGCATAAAAATCTTGACTGTTCGATGTTTGAAAGATTGATAAACAATGGCATGGATTATCAACAACTTGGAACACAGTGCCGAATGAGGGACGATATTGCCGACCTTCTTCGCAACCTTAAAATATACAATGATCTAAATACAAATGAAGAGGTTAGATCAACATAATTTTGTTATTTAAAGTGTTTTGCCACTTTGACTTTTAACATTCTTTAACACTACAAACTTCTTGTCTAATTATAAAAAATTGCAAAAAGACATTTTTTAAGTTATAAAGACGTTTGTAGTGTAGTTGGAGCTGTAAGCCAAACATGCATGCAAAGGAAGACTCTTATACCGGTTTATGCATGGTATTATATAATGTTGTAGCCATCGATCTCTAAAATAATTAAGATTGGACCAAGCAACTACTATATATGTACTAATTACAGAATGAGTGGCCGTTCTGTATCGGGCTATACAGAACGGATACGAATTCTATAAATTACTTCTAAAACGCCTATTAAGTTAGCTAAAACTACCTCATGTTAAGATCTGATAAATCTTCGAGGTAAGGTTCAATAGGCTATGGTTATTAAATTAGTGATGTGAGCATGCGTTTGATTTAGTATTAGTCCCACATGACGTGCCATAAATAGCCGTTCTGTCCGACGTCAACAAGTTTGCATCTTCATCTTGTATGAGGACGCTACCAGCGTACCTCACTCATGCAAGATAGTTGAATCCGAAGTGTCTGTGCACTATAGCTACAGTGCTGATATCAGTGTCTGTAAATGTGATACAGAACTGATGTTTTGTTAAACAGTTCTGTATCACATTTACAGACACTGATATCAGTTGTGTATCGGGGTAAATAGACATTGATTAAACCTTAATTTCTTTTGAATTTTCCTCGGAATTATTAATGAGTTTTAGAAATATATATAATTGTTATATATATTTATACAACAACCTAAGAAAAACAAACAATCTGATTGGCTAAGAACTATGCGTTATTAAAGTACACATGCACAGCTGACGTAACGAAGTCGCAAAAAAATGTTGTTTTATAAAAAATTGATCAAATTACACGTTTGAAGTTGCAACTTGGTACAAAATAAAGTACATTTCAACTGTCTGAGGATTACACATATCACTCAGTAATGAGACACGGCCATCAAGTCGTTGTCCGACGACACAGACATATTAAAATTATCGACATAAATACGGTCATTTAATACCTTCGTCTCCGGCGCACAACACAATCTACTCCACAGCTTCAGAAATTTTCTGATACAATTTCCATTCCTCTTCATGGAAATACTGTTCAGCCATAGAAATCCAGGAGATATCAGCCATTGTCAACAAGATTTCCAAACACAGAACATATAATTTCGCTTACATGCAGTACACACGCACGGAAAAATGTCATCTATTTGTTATATATATATATATATATATATATATATATAACAATTATTCGCCGAAGTGGAGGTGAATAGTGCTGCATATATAGCGGCGAGGTGAATATCTACACTATTCACCGACACTGGGGTGAATAATTGTTTTAGCATATACCTCATAGATGAAATAACAAGTTTAACATTCTTATATTTTTCGGTATTTTTATACAGGACACGGCCGCTAGCAACTTGGCGTACTCGATATTTGTCGACGAGACAGTTTTTACAACTTTTGAATATATTAATGGATAGAAAATTTGGCTAATAAATAAATTAATGGCTGGAAAGCGAAATCAGAATCCCCCATTAGCTATATACTAACTAGAAATACATGAATGCAACAACCCCTCGCCCGCTTTTATTAAATGCTTTTTTGAAACTTCCCCCACCCACCCTGATTAAAATACAGTAAGCACACCTGATATACAGCCAATATATGAAAACAAACACATATAAAAACAAATGATAATCCTCAAGATAATTCTATAATTTATGGATAAGATGACTAAACTGATTTAACATATCAAAAATGTTTTTGGGAGGTTCAAAAGGGATTATTTTTAACAAGATTTTATGGCTTCCCTATGCATACATGTTTTGCAAAGGCAGAATTAAAAGTCAACAGCTCAAAAATTACATTTATAATAGAGTCCGAGATAAAAACAATTCGGGAGAATCAGATTCTAGAAAGAAGTATTAAACAGACAACGTTTCAGTCGAAAATTTGGAAATACAGCCAAAAAATCGCCAAAGCCCATGAGTATTTAATGAATAAAAGGTGCATGCAATGCCAATGAAAAACATCACGTCTACATAAGCTTATAAAGGTAGTGTTTTAAGTTAGCTTTAGTTAAGCTGATTTATGATTTGGACGAGCAAAGGGAAAGCACGAAAACGTGAAGCTGTATATTGTTTAGGTTAAGCGAAAACTTGAAAACAACAAGAATCCTAGCGTTAACTTTAGAATGATTTTACTACGGAGTGACTACAAACACTGCAGATCGAGTTTTTGTTTACCATACGGCGTTTGGTTTCTTCAAGTTCTCTGGTTTCTCTTCAAGATATATTAAACGGGTTGTTTGTATCCTTCTTTTCTTCGTGCTCCATTCCGTTTCGTTTAAATAAACGAATGGAAAATACTATTTGTTTGAAATGTTATAGTTTTCTTCTTCGCTAGTCACCAGTGTCCAACTATTCTTACCGCGTGACACCGTACCAAACATATATATATATATATTTATTATATACACAAGCTCTGGATATGAGCTATTCTGCAATCTGATTGGTTCTCTACTAGTAGGATATTAGCTCATATCCTACTAGTAGAGAAATCTAGAAAAATGGCTGCCAGATTTGCAGAATTAAACGAAGAAGAAATTCAAGTTTTACTTGAAAATAGTACACCAAAATGCACACAGAAAGTAACAAAATTTGGAATGAAAGTATTTGACGGTAGGTAAAACAACCAGGTTTTACAAAAATCTGTGCAAAATTTCATATTTTTAATAAAACAGCGACGTAAAGTGGCGCTGCTAGAAATATTTTTGGCCTTTAAAAAATTAAATTTTAGCGTTTCTGCTTCGGTTCTATTTCTAGAATGGTTTACATTTACAAAGAAATTTGACAAGTACATAACAGAAATGTCCAAACCAGAGTTAAATTCTTGCTTAAAGCAATTTTACACTTCTGCTAGGCAGAAAGATGGATCGTACTACAAAAAAACAACAATGAAGTCCATTAGGGCTGCCATTGATAGGTTTCTCAAAAAAACGTCAAACAAAGGTTTTAGCATAATTGGTGACCCTACCTTTGCTGAAGCCAACGCTGTTCTTGATGCTTTTGTCAAAGACTTGAGAAAGTCTGGCAAGATAGCTGGAGTAGTCCACAAAAAAACCATTTCAAAAGAGCAAATCCAGTTGCTTTTCCGCACTGGCGTATTGGGACCAGCCAACAGCGTAGACCCCGCACAACTCTTCCGCACAGTTTGGTTTTATTTGAGTTTCTACTTCGGCAAGAGAGGCACAGAAAACCAAAGGCAGCTGAAACCAAACATGCTCATTCTTAGGTCAACACCTGACGGCAAAGCATTTTTTGAGCTCAACCGTGAAGTTGCTGGTTCTGTTTTGGCAACAAAAAATCACCAAGGCGGCCTCGGCGACACCGAAGACGAGTCCGATGGCAAAATCTTCGGTATTCAAGCATCTGCCCTGTCGAAACGATCAAAAATTACTTGAAGCATCTAAATCCTGCCTGTGAAAGTCTCTTTCAGCGTCCAAAAGATTCAAAATCCAATAAGTTTGATGTCAACAACGTGGTTTGGTATTCAAATATGCCAGTCGGCGAAGCAACGCTGGGCAATTTGCTTCGTGTGATGACCAAAAGAGCTGGTATTGAGCCTCCTTTGACAAATCACTCTATAAGAGCAACTTCCATCACGGTTTTGGCCAATGCTCATGTAGAAACCCGTTTAATAAAGTCTGTAATCGAGTCTTACAGCAGCCGGCCATCCGCACGTCAACAGGAGATCATGTCTTCGATTTTGAGCAGCTACATTAGCCCCAACGACTCGGCAATTCCTGCAATCGTGAATCAAACAAACCCAGATAAAGAGAACCAGATTTCTACACAGGAAGACAGTAGTTCAGCCGATGTCCCTTTGGTTTCTTTTGGCCAACTTGATGCACAGTCGACGACCGTTGTCAACAATCAGTCGATCGCATTCAACAAATGCAACAGCTCCACGCCAAAGAGTCCGGTGTTTAACTTTCACCAGTGCAATGTGAACATTTACAACTGACTTTGTTGAACTCAGTTCTATCATAAATACGGTTTTTTCGATCGGTAAAGTTGTTTTGCAGAGCGAAACTTTCTTCGTTCGGACTGTTATGAATGCCTTCGGGCTTCGGCGTTTCACTTTCACGTGACATAATTTATTCACATTTTGTCTTCATTACGCATGGCGGATGTAGAGAGAAAATTAAATCCATTTCAATTGCTTGCCATAATAAATTTGCAATTTTATGCTGTTCATATCCAGAGCTTGTGTATATAATAAAACAGTTATTCCACTCACTCTCGTCGTATATGGCTGATAGCCGACTCGGCGAAGCGCCTCGTCGGCTATCAGCTCATATACGACTCGAGTTCGTGGAATAACTGTTAAATATATATATATAAACTATTTCCCAGATTTCGTCTCCCTCGCTTTTTCTACACGCGTGTAAAGTGGACTACACGCATGTCGAGATTAGCACCCTCACCGGGCTCCGGGCCTTCGGCCCTACGCCTGCGCTCGGGGATTAATGAACCAACTGCATGCGTGAAATCTGGCTTCTCGTTCTTTTTCTTCTCCTTTTTTTTTGCTGTTTACAACCAAGAACACATTATGCAGTGTCTCTCGAATCTTCTATCTTCGTATTGACCTATACCTACACAATTGCCTAACTGGGGCCATTAGCAAGGGGGCAAGTCGGCATTTTGTTAGCTTCGTTTTCTGACCCTGTCAAACCATTATGCAATTACCAATTGTTTCCTGGCTTATTTCTTGAGATATTTCAGTTTGTTTGATATGTGAAACTAACCAGTGACATCACAACGTGCATAATGACTTACTGGGAAAGGTTATATATCTTTGCTATTATTAAACGGAATCAGTTGAAAATGTATATTTTTGTTGTTGTAAGGGAAAACCATGCACACACACATAATTGCTTCGAAGTGATTCCGTCTGATAATAGAAAAGATATATAACCTTTCCCAGTAAGTCATTATGCACGTTGTGATGTCACTGGTTAGTTTCTCTTATAAAACAAACTGATATCTTAAAAACAAAGCAAGGAAACAAAAAACAGCAAAAGGTGTTACTTTGCCATTGTATAAGTACTTTCAAATAAGACAAACTTAATTTTCGTTTCATAAACACTTTAACAAAATGAAACTGGACATATTTTACCCATTTTCAAGAAGCGTGTTTTCGACTGTTTAATAAAGCTGCATGGTAACTGGTAAGATACATGCAGGCTTTATCTTATACTTTGTAAAGCACTTGTTCTTTTCCGTATCCTCTGTAAAAATAGAAATTTGGCTGTTGTTGTGATGGTCCTTGACTTTTTGTAAACAAAATTTGCGTCCGAAAACGTCCCTATATCTGCAATGTTTGCCTCACTTTTTGATTGGCAGTCAGCCGTCCAAGGTATATATAGAGTTCATTGGCAATTACTTGATCCAGTCTTCTTTTAGAGATCAGTGGTGTATACCGCGTAGCCGACGTTCTGTTTGCTACCGTGATGTTTTTTCCCCTTCTACGTTTTTCCCCTTTTACGTTTTTCTCCATTCAGGAGTCATGATTAGTTTTGTGTTTTGGATTATACTTTTAGTTGGAGTAAAGATTAGTATGGAATGTGTGTTGTGCTGCGATGTGTGGTGTGATGTGATGTCGTGCGATGCAATATCGTGGTGCATGTGGTGTTCTGTCCAGTATACAGGCCGTATATAGTTCAGGCTTGTACTGCGCTATACTGGCATACTGCACAGCACATCACATCATAGAAAGGTAAACGAAGTCTAGCTTGTTAAAAATATGATTGCCCAGCAAATAGCTTTAAGTAAAGGCATAATGGACACATAATATGATAAAATCTTTAATACTAACGTTTCGTTACTAATCTGTAACATCTTCAGAGTGAATATTTAGAACGATGAATGGGCTTAAATAGAGAAAAATAGAGAAAGATGAGCGTGTCAAAGGAATGTGACAGAAATCAGAGAAGCGAGACGGTGGAATTAAAACACGGAGGTAATTAACAGATGTGATACAGAGAAGGGAAAAATATCTTATTGTATGTAATTATTATTTTTTTCCTTTTCTGTAACATATCTGTTAATTACCTCTGTGTTTCCACCGTTTCGCTTCTCTAATTTCTGTTACATTCTTTTATCACACTCATCATTCTCTATATTTGTAACAGTTTAGCTATTTAAGGCCCTGTTACACGGTGCAATTTTTCATGCAACTTGTCTCGCAACGCCGTTGCGAGACATGTTGCATGAACCATTGCACCGTGTAAAATGCTGTGCAATGGTCAAAATCGTTGCGAGATAGTTGGAACAGTCATTGCACAGAAGTAGAATCAGGTTCTACTTTCGGCAACGATTGCAGCAATTTGCTTCAGTGTTGCACCGTGTAACATCCCTTCAGCAACTTGTCTCGCAATATTTTGGTACGATTTGGCACTCAATCACAGCCTCTCCCCAGTCTACCCGCTTTTATCGAAATCCAAATCATTATAGAAAATTGCATTAACGCGTTGCAGCGTGTAACAACCCCTGTCTTGCAACTGCAATGCTGCATGAGTCATCATTGCGAGACAAGTTGCATGGAAAATTGCACCGTGTAACAGGGCCTTTAAGCCTATTCATCATTGTAAATATTCACTCTGAAGATGTTACTGATTAACGAAACGTTAGTATTAAAGATTTTATATATGTGTTCATTATGCCTTTACTTAAAGCTATTTGCTGGGCGATCATATTTTTTTAACAAGACATAGAAAGGTAAGATATGTATTTTATATATTGGACAATCCTATTTAAGCGGTATATTTTACATTGCACGACACTTATCCAAATTATATCTCTTTGTAAACAGAAAACTTGTAGCAACCATCCGCCTGGATGTATCGAAAAGAGTATGTTTTTTCTGGAACACACTTCTCCAGAAGAGGACTTGCCTGGGTCAAGCAGCAAAATTAACCAAACCGAAATTAATGAGATTCTTAAGGTTGCCAAGTACTTGGTAAAGAATGACTATCCTCCTGAAGATATTACTGTACTTTGTGCTTACCGTGGCCAGGTATAAAACACTTAATATATTCGTGTATGCTTACATTTAATTATATTTAAGAAATATGAAAAATGACCGCCTGTATATTTATATAGCTTGATGCAAACACGAGAGTGAGTTGAGATAATTCAAAGGTTTATGTGAGTCAGCGCGTCCTTTTTTTTTAAATAAGACTATAATTAAGAAATGTGCCGTGACGTTACAACCGCGTGAGCCTGATATAAACACGGCAACTGACCAATCATAGTGCGCTTAAGACACAACCTATTTTATAACATTCCTTATTTAACATTTTATATCTACATTTAATACCTTCATTTATATATATTTAACATGCATTTAACATTTAAAGGGAATTGGCGATATAAATTAAGTCTGTCTAACTTGAAAGTATTTTTGTGAAATTACTAAATTACCTTTTGCAATTTTACTCTATCTACTATTTCAATTTGTTTGATATGTAAGATCTCATATCCAGGGTACATCATTTTCATGCATCGCAAAATCACTTGTCCTTTCATGATTGCTTAACATGAAATGTTCAGTGTCACGAGGAGTTTTAATGTGCACATGCAGTTTCAAGCGATTTTGTTGCACAAACTTAGAGATATAACTAAGTTTGCCATGTGTAAAAATGTTGTACTCTCGGTATCTTGACTCAGAAACGTAAATATTTTTTTATTGTAATAATTAAGGATTTTTAAACATATTAGGGCCGTTTATATGAAAGCTGATAAGACGCGCCTAACACAGGACGCGCCTTACACAAGACGCAAAACACTCGTTTAAAAGGTACAAAGACTTATGTTCGCCTCTTACGCAAGCCGTGGCTCGTTTAAAATCGCCGTATAAATAGGGAAGTTCGCGTCTTGTGTAAAGCGCGTCCTGTGTTCGCCGCATCTTATCAGCTTTCGTATAAATGGCCCTCTTATCTTATTTTCATTATTATGCATATACTATAATTATGTATTAGGTGGTTCGAATGGAAGGCGCGTTTAAGAAAACGTCCTTAGACCCAACAGAAGAGTCGTTTACCAAACTAAGGGATATTAAAATTACGACAGTGGACAGTTTTCAGGTGAGCTGCTAATACACTGGTAGCCAAAATTAATGAGCTGCCCAAAAAAAGAACACACCGATAAGTATAGGTAATCATATGATTTTACTCGTGCAATTAATTATTTTACACTACGAGTGATATTTGAAAATTAAACCAAAATTGTACGAGCCGTAGGCAAGTGCAATTTGGATAAATTTTCAAATATCACGAGTAGTGTAAAATCCTTAATTGCACGAGCAAAATCATATGATTACTTATTTATAATATTCATGGCAAAATTACAGTGTTATGACTACATTGTCGTAATTTCCTTCTTCATTTGAATGTTTCACTGCTATTATCCTCGCAAAGAATTTTAACAATGCTCTTTCAACTAGTTATTTAATTTTCCAACAAGAAATTATCCTCCAATCAACTGGAAGAAACCACAAACATCAAATTTCTGAACAAAATACATTATATACTTTACCTTGCGAATGTGACACGTACGCTTCGTACTCATCCAGGCTTTTAAAAACGTCTTAATTACTTCACAACAAAACTTTTCTGTTTATATGAACTGGGTATTCATTTGAAAAAATTAAATGGTATTCTCAATTTTAAGTGAACCACAAGTCGTTGGAAAAGTGAAAATAGTACCTGCTATCTGTCCACTCCAAAATAGACCGCCGTTTTGAATTTTACCACTTACCATGGTAACATTAATTTGCACTCTCCAGAGTGCAATTAACGATTTAATTTGCACTCCTCTCAACCAATCAGAATGCAGTAATTTTATCATGCATATATTATAAAAACATTTAAGTTTATCAAAGAGTGCAAATTAAAGTACTTTTTGAATGTCAGAATGAAATAATGTTTAACAATTAAATCTACGTACAGGTTATTAAAGAGTTTTTGTAAGAGAACCAGGTAGTACTTGAACTGAGTTCAGCCACGATTGCTATGTTTTTGATTGAAAAAAATATTCACCTAAAAAGCTGTGGATAAAAATATTTTTGCCGTTTTCGTTTCGAATCTTAGCTAAAAAGAGCGACGTCCATGTTCCGTCGTAGATACAGTAGATTTTAGCTAGCATTCAAATATTTGTCATTTCTTACATGTAGGGTGAAGAAAACAAAGTCATCTTACTTTCGTTAGTTCGCAGTAACAAGAAAGAACGGATTGGTTTTTTCGCTGAACAAAATCGCATATGCGTTGCAGTATCTAGGGCTCAGTGTGCATTATATTTTTTTGGTAATGCCACTTTGTATAAAGGACGTTCAAAATACTGGAAGGTAAGGAGTGTGTTTATCAAATACATAATTTTATTATTCCTTTAAAAGCAACTGTTGCTTGTTTATAGTTGCATTGCGTTGAACATGTTTCTGTCGTTCTTTGAATAGAAATATATGTATGCATTAATCAAACTGTTTACGAGTTTCACAATAGAGCTGGAAGTAAATCTTGCATCAGATTGCCAAGTGCGGATCTAATTGATGGAGCATGAATTTAGAAATACAGGCTCAGCCTACGTGAGCAAACATGCTGAGAAGATTGGAAAATTGAAGAATCTCGATCGGCATATTATTATGTTCCTTAAGGACAATTTCTTCAGCTGTTGTACAGTATGTTTTAGAGTTTGTTTTAGGTTAGGTGACACCAGTGATCTGAGCTCTATGCATTTATATACCTGGAGTGATATCAGCTAACCTTCATCTATACCGAGCAAAGATTGAAGCCAAACATGATGGCGACATGTAGGCTTGAACTACGTATAGTTTCAGTTTTCTGACCAAACGCAGTCTTCATATTAAACTGGACGAGACTGCGTAGAGCACTTCAAGCCTACTGTACATCTCCGCTATGTTTGACTTCAATTGATAAGCCAAATTAATATATCTCCAAAGTTAATATATAGAGATTAGACAGTTCACTGAGTGACGAAGACAGTCCCATATAGAGCTTAACCTTAACAAAAAGAGTCAGGGACTCAACGAATGAAGAAAATTAAATTCAAATGAGGTCGAAATACTGCTGTAGAGAAAAGTTATCTGACTGCCCCAACCGGAAATCGACTACTCCACGTCACGAAGAGATAGGTATCTTTAGCCAGGACGGAGGTGGTTTGACCAGGGGTTACTAAACGGTCTTTAATCTAATCACATACATGTGGTCTGTAAAGCGTTCCTGATATATGTATCTAATGCATAACCATGCAATAAATAAGTATAGGTAATAACACGGTTTCGAGTGCAATTTGGAAAAAACATGCACCAGTGAGTATTTCAAAGACTATCAAAATTCCCAAAGTTCGAAGGACGGGTGCTATTTGAGGTCTTTGACAAACTCACGAGTGCGTGTTTTTTTTTCAAAATTGCACTCGAAACCATGCTATTATTTACTTATTATTCTCAAACTCATTAATAATTTATGAGCTAATTAGCCAATCAGAAGAAAATATTTAAAGGTCTTCAATTAGAATACATCAAACGTGTATCTTTACAATCAAATTACTCCTAAGGATTTTTCAATGTGGCCGTGTCGAGGCATATCAAAGGCGCTTTAAGCAGCCGCCATACGACACAGTTCAGACCACGGATCCCAGCTAAACCTTAGGTGTTGATTTTACGGAGGGAGGAAAACCGGAGAACCCGGCGAAAAACCCTCGGAGCACAGGAGAGACCAACTAAACTCTACTCACATAAGTCCCAAGCTCGAGAACGGGGTTGTTCCCAGACGGTCACCCATCCAAGTACTAACCCCGTCTAACCGGGCTTAACTATTGGTGAGAGGCAGCGCCCTAACAGCACACGCCATCCATTTGGTCGTGTGCACGAGTTTTGAAACCCGGTAAAGGTCGCGCAAACTGAATTCATAATTAAGAAATCAGATAATCAGTAAACGGCACAAACAAAGAACCGTTTATTACCACATTTCTTAATTTTATAAATTCAACGTGAAACTATTGTCTAATCTAATATGCACTAATATCACCAGTTCCCTCTACTATAATTGACGATTGAGAAGCTATTTCATAAACTCGTGTGTCGTGTTTTACCAGGGGTTGCAAACACTCGAAAACAACAAAAATTATTCTTCCTTTTACCTCGTAATTTTCAATGTTCTCTCGTGTTCGAAAACAATAAAAATCACTCGGCTTGCGGCCTCGTGATTTTCATTATTCTCCCATGTTTTACAAAAACTCGAAAACAATGAAAATTACTTGGTTAACAGCCTCGTGATTTTCATTATCCTCTCGTGTTTGTAACTCCTGGTTAACATGCACTCCCACTCGTTTATGAAATATTATATAATATACATGAAAATTCTTAGTCAAATGTTCTTCCAGCTACGAAGTTACATATACCACTCATTGCTCCCCTTCTCGAAGCTTCAATGGTTTAAAACTGCTTCGCTTCGTTCACTTAAACGTCAAACGTTTTACTCATAGCATCTATGCCTCTTCTAGTCTTCTTGCAGGAACTTCAATGACAATATTAAAGAAAATTTTATTCTTATTTCATCGAAATGTTCTTCGACAACTCTATGTTTTGGTTGCCATGTTGGATTATCTCGTGAAGGAAAACCATCCTTCAAAATCCGCATAGGCATTTCATTGGCTTTCCGGTAGTTTATTAGCCAATCAGAATGCTTAACACTCATTGAAATTTGCACTATATTTTATTTTAATTTCTGCACTCTATTACATTAAAATTGCACTCCTTTCGTCCCGATCAGGATTTAGCCCTCTGATCTGAGCCTATCAGTTTTATCAGTTCTAAATCACTATTGGTTTGTTGTTTATGGAATTGTATACTTTTCTGTCAATACTGTGGAGCTAAGATTGTTTTGATGACAAATGTTGCGTTTTTCTGCCAAGTTTTACATGTAAGTTATGAGATATGTAAATATTTGTTGCAATGAAATATTCACCGGCGCGAAGGTGGCACTGTTCAAGATACTGCATGTTTACGGTATACTGTCTTTGATTTTCTTTTAAATGCCAACTAAAATTATTATAATAGTAATACAGTTGATGTTCTTGGGCATAAATATGTTTTTGGCCCTTCTCAGAGCTAGTTTTAACCCTCGCCTTCGGCTCGGGCTAAAATGAGCCTGAGTCGAACCAAAAACATATTTATGCCCGCGAACATCAACTCTATTGTTATATTAACAAATACCGCATCCATTATATATCCCTATCTTTATCATTCATCTTTCCATATTCATAGAAGTGATTCGCGGTTTCTATTTCTATAGGCAATAATAGATTTATTGGGAAAGAGAAAGCTCGTTGGTAGAAAATTTCCGTTTAAGGATGATCAAGAAATGGTAAATAAAATATATATTGTATTTAGGTATCTAATTAAGACAGGTTTCAAGCAAGCAAAAGTCAAAAATAAAAAAAAGAAACGAACTGATCGACAGATTAAAAAATATTGTTATGAGCAAATAGACTTTTTGAGTTATGTTCATACATAAAATAAATGTCAGTTCAAAATACGGTTTTATTGATATTAACAACTCTCTCTTTATTCCAGGTGATGCCAGTGGACGGTACGTTATGTATAATCAATTTAATGTATAGTGTGGAGCGTCTGTTTTATCCACACTAATTCATACTGTATGTATATAGCTGGACTGCGGGGCTCCTATTCCAATGACTGTCAGAGAGTGGTCAAATTCCATATAGTTGTAATTGTTGTAATTCAAATCGCCGATTCGCTCGGACTGAGGACTTCTCACGGTTTTGACAAAGTTCAGATGGGCTGAATTTGATATTCAAAAACAAATTGAATGACTAAAACTTTGTTATATTACAACTATATGGAAACCAGGCTTTAATGATAACCGAAATATTGGTCATTTTTCCTATACTCGTGTATATTTAACAGTTATACCATGAGCTCGAGTTGTATATGAGCTCATAGCCAACGAGGCGCTTCGCCGAGTTGGCTATTAGTTCGTATACAACGAGAGCGAATGGTATAACTGTTTTATTATATAGCCAAGCACTGTACAAGAGACAAAATTACAGCGAAATGTTTGAAACAACAAACTTCCAGCATAGGCAACTAATACTTCCGCCATGCGTAATGATGCATTCACATAGAGTTTCTCGCGTTGAGCTGTTCGGTACAAAGCTTCGAAATGTTGTATATAAATGTTGCTCGAGAGGCAAAAAATGTGTTAAGCAGATCAACAAAAAAGATTAAAAGGTACCGTTATGAAGTCAAAAGGTGGGTCAGTTGTTTATATTAGCGTTGTTGTCGTGAAAAAGGTTTTGATTTCATGCAAAAATGAAACTGAAACACCTTCGGCAGCCGTGAACTAAATTACTTAGTTGGTTGTTTTTGAAAAAGAACATGCTTTTTACTACTCCAAATGCTTATCTAAATCAAAAAAGTCTCTTTACTGGTGATCTCCTGCGAAATGTGTGTTGTAAGCTTGATTTTAACCGTGAGTTTCTTTGTTTTACACAATGTTGTTTTTTTATACATTGGTTTGAGGGTTTTGATGTTTTTCTGTATAAAAATCTGTCAATTTCAACTATTTTCGGCAGTAAGAAAACATGTCGCCCTTTTGTTTTTCTTCTACTAGTGGGATATGAGCTGATAGCCTGGTAGTAGGGAACCAATCAGGTTACGCAAAAGCTCATATCCGATAGCATGCTATATAATAATACTATATATACCGCTGACATTTTACTTCCGCCAGGAGGTTATGTTTGTCTGTCTGTCTGTCTGTCTGTCTGTCTGTCTGTCTGTCTGTCTGTCTGTCTGTCTGTCTGTCTGTCTGTCTGTCTGTCTGCCTGTCTGTCTGTCTGTCTGTCTGTCAAAAAATAACATCGCCATGTCGTGTTAATGTAGATTCCCCCTATTTTTGTCATGTAATGACAAATAACTTATAAAAAACAACTGTGATGTTGATATCGTAGTTGCTACTCCGAGTAACGAACCATACCGGGTGAGTAGAGAAAAACTGCTCACCCGCTTTGGTTCGTCACTCGGATCGAGTAGCACTTAATATCATTATTCTCCACCTGAGTTCGCTGTCCCCCAGTAATTATTTCAGCTGTGATGCTTTTCTTATTCTTATAAACAGTTTAATTGAATTTAATTTATAATTATTTAATTTTATTAGTAGTATCGTTTTTAAAGGATTTTTGTTCTTTATGATATCAGAGCTTCTAGTGAGAACAGATTTTGTTGTTATAGTTATTTTCTGAAATAATTACCCTGTTCAAATAAGGATTTTATAATGTTATGTATATATGTTTATTGACTTATTTGCAGCTTCTGGACAACTGCTTACACCAAGGTTGGTTGAGCTCGTCGGAAGTAACATTTCAACAAAATGGGACCGCCTAGCTAGGTTGGTAAATATGGAAGAGCCTTTTGTTGACGACGTTCGTTGCAATTACGCATTGTACCCAGATGCTCGTTCCAAAGAAGTAAAAGTGCTTGAAAAGTACAAGGTGGATTTAAAATTTGACAGTAAAGCAAGCAAACCAAGTGAAGCGAAATCAAGTTCGCAAGGTATTTTTTTACAAATTTTGACAAATAATTATTTTTTATCGTTTCAATTGTTTTTGCTGTACAAGCTGTCCTAAGTTAAACTCAGAGAAAACATTTTATGTGGGTGGGCCGGAATATCTTTCGCCCCCCTCCCCCCCCTTTCAAAAACTCAACTGTTTAGTCTGCCAACTGTGCTGGGTATAGCCGAGCAAATGGATGGACAGTAACTGCTAACAGAGGATCGATTAAGCAATATTATACCATGCAACTAGTTTCAAAAGAAAAATAAAGTCAGTGTAAATATTATTTTTTAAGGTTTTGCTGACACCCAAAAATTACCCTCCTCCCTGAAATTTTACTTTGCTATAGCCTTCGCCCCCCAATATTTCACATCTTCCTACGCCACTGATTCAGACGCTCTAACCATTCATTTAGGATATTAATACCATGGAAATGAGTCAAATCGTATACGTGTGTCACAAATATATTTTTTAATCTAAAAAGTAGTTATAGAAGGTTTAATTTTAGTATTTTTTGTTACATGAAATTCTCTACGGCAGTATAACCATATGTTCTAAACCAATTATACATTCGGCACACCCGCCGAGCAAATTCTGAAAGTTTAAGTACATTAGAGCATTCAAATGGTGTGTCCCTTGTATGCTTAACTCTTTGGAAGCAAATTTTTGAAAAGGAAGCAGGACATTTTTCTGCTGCTTCTGTTTCTTTTCGGTGGGTCAGATATTTTTTTTATTATATATGATGGGGGAGTGGCAATAATGTAAAGGATTAATGTAAAGGAATAGTAGACAAAACTTTGGAAGAAGGCAGAAAGCATTGAAACACGTGCAGACAAACGATTACCAGAAATTGATGACAAAACATTTACAGAGGGGAAATATTAGAATGAAAATTCTGCAAATTGAGTTACAACTTAGCCAATTTGGTCAATATGTAATCTATTACATGCAAGATAAAAGTTCCTCTAAAAAGTTCCTCTCTCTTTCAAGATAAAAGTTCCTTCAACTCGAACACTTGACCAAAGACGATTTTGAAAGTGTCAAACAAAATCCTACCGCAATCCAGTGGTACATGACCTGCTTATTTGTTTACTATTTTCAACACTATTTGGCAGATCGTATAGATATACTTGATGCAAATAAATAGGTGACTGAATGATTGGATAATGTCATAATGGTTGTTGTCTAGATCAGGTGCATGGTTGGCAAATAGTTGGCAAGCTACTCAATAAGAAGAATTCTCATGCACTTTAATATATTCGCCTTATATATTTATTGCTCAAAATGGGACGCCATTTTCTAAGGAATACATGTAAATTGGATTTCAAGCGGTGGTCATTTAATTTGTTATTAATTTCTGTAATGATTTAAGGCTACTGGATCAAGTAGTACAAACAGGATTTTCTGAAATAGACAGTTTCCACACATGTTCCACATATACACATAACATGTACAGAAATGTGTAGTTTACGAAAATATATTCTTTACACATTGTGTACATTTTTTCTCTTTGAAACGTTTTTTTTTCCCATCGTTTATCCACTTCTAGGCATGAGCAATGACTAGTTTTCTAACTTTTTTGCAATACATTGCACTTTATGAATCATGCGCTTTCAGTACTATAGGTTTAGAACTGGATTAAGGCTTGTGCATCCATACATTAGTGAGACAGTAGTGGGTTAGAACTGAAATTGGATTTGGGTACCCGTAAATATATATTTGTACTATTTACAGAATGAGTGGCCGTTCTGTATACAGACACGAGTGCCTGTATCCCGATACAGAACGGACACGAACTCTGTAAATGACTTGTAAAACGTCTATTAAGTTAGCGATAAATACATCATGTTAAGAGCTGATAAACCTTCGAGGTAAAGTTTAATAGGCTACGATTATTAAATTTGTGATTTGAGCATGCGCTTTCATTTAGTATTAGTCCCACATTTTATATTCTAAGTGACGTGCCATAAATAGCCGTTCTTCTTCAAGAACTGTTTGCATCTTCAACAACTGTTTGCATCTTCAACAACTGTTTGCATCTTCTTTGTTTGTATCAGAACGCTACCAGCGTACGTTACTCAAGATAGTGGAATGCGAAGTGTCTGTGCACTTGCTACAGAACTGATATCAGTGTCTGTAAATGTGATACAGAACTGATGTTTTATTAAACAGTTCTGTATCACATTTACAAACACTGATATCAGTTCTGTACCGGGGTAAACAGACACTGATTAAACCTTAATTTCTTAATTTATTTTGAATTTTCCTCATGAATGATATACATTATATATATATATATATATATATATAATCTCGAATACACACCGCCGAACCTACCCACCAACCAAACAACAAGCCAAAGAAACCGTCGAAGAAATATAATTTGGTTTAATCCCCCATTCAGCAAAAACGTCAACACAAACATAGCACGAACATTTCTCTCTCTTGTAGACAAACATTTCCCGAATTCAAACAAATTACATAAGATTTTCAACCGTAACACCATAAAGGTCAGTTATAGCTGTATGAGTAACATGAAATCAGCCATTCAACAACACAATGCACGTATCCTTTCAAAGAAGACGAAGCCTACCACAGACGGAGAACGAAAGTGCGACTGCAGAAACAAAAGCGACTGCCCTCTCTTAGGAAACTGTCTGGCAACGAATGTTGTATATAAAGCAGAAGTTCGACAGAAGACAACGAGAAGAAAAATTACATCGGAATGACGGCGAATGCTTTTAAGCAGCGATTTAGAAACCACCAGAAATCCTTCCGACACAATAAATACGAGAGCGAGACGGAGCTGTCGAAATTTGTTTGGTGCCTGAAAAGAAACAACCGCGCCTTCGCAATCAACTGGTCAATATTAAGTCGCGCTTCAGCTTATAAGAGTGGAGCAAGAAGATGCAACCTATGTCTGGAAGAGAAGCTACAAATGATTAAAGCGGACAAAAATTCGTTGCTGAATAGAAGAGATGAAATTGTTTCGAAGTGTTGGCACAAAAACAAATTCAACGCGTGTAACATTAGCCACCGAAGGAAGACAAGAGACATTCCATAACCATGACGTCATGCCGCGAACATGAATATATTATTCTTCAGAATCGATTCCTATCAGTTACCTGATGATCGC